>JAOVVA010096560.1:0-12164 GCA_028565275.1 Leiocassis micropogon | reverse complement strand
GTCGAGACTCAGTAACGTTATGGGGCAATAAAATGAAGTCAGCTGACCACCTGAATGTACTGAATCACCAGGTTATCGCATCTACGGAGGGTTTCTTCTTCCCTGATGGCACGGACATGTTCCAGGACGCGGAGTGTGGAAGAGCGGCTCTGGGAGCACAAGGAATCATGAACTGGACACCTGACCTTAACCCCAGGGAGGGTCTTTGCGATGCACATTAGAGAGCTCAGCCAAAAATTAATTGAACTCTGGAATCAATTGGAATAAATGTGATGTTGCATAACAGTGTTCACATCACTGTGACTGGAATGAGACGCCTTCATCCTGGCTCTTAATAGATGATGGTACTGGGAATACTGTGCGGACAGATGTTTTGGAAAGTCAGGACGTGTGGGAAAAAAATTCTAAGAGATGTAATAAATTATCAGAGGTGAAGTGAAGTGTCTGTTACTATCAGGTTCTTTTCCTCAGAAGAAAGGGAGAGCGGGAGTGGCGGAGGCTGGGGTGCCGACAGGATGCGCACACACGCCGAGTTTCAAGTAGCCGGGAGCAGAACTGATCAAGTTGATGAGATCAAACTGGATCTCTAGCGTCCATCTCTCTCTCTCTTCCTCTCTTCCTCTCTCAGTGACTCATCCTGCCTTCTTCTCTAACAAGCCTCTGCAGCACTTTTTTTGGTCATAACTAAAAGACCCTGACAGAAGCTCTGCCATCTTGGCCTCACTCTCCAGATCTATTTACCCAGACAGGAAGTGCAGGATGCACACAGGGAAGCGAGCACTGGTTTCCTGAGTCATCATTCAGACAGACAGATAGACTCTCTCTCATACACACACACACACACACACACACATACACATGCCAGGGTAACACAGGTGAAGTGTTACGAGTTGGATCGGCGTCGAACACAAGGACACTTCGTACATCCAAAAATAGACGCGTCACACTTCTTCATGCGCCGCTTTGTCTGATTTATGAAGAGGCGTGTTATTCTGAGCCCGGCGTCCATGAAGCCTGCTACTAATCTGCAGCGGCGTGAAAACATCATTAGCATATCGAACGTGGCATGATGCTATGATTCCTATCTGTCACAGTCGGCGTAGGCGGCGCAACAAGAACACGCCGTTAGCGCAGTTTACTTACTGATGTGCATCACGGCTCACCTCGAGCCCCTGCGCTGTTTTGTCTCGTTCCTCTTTTATTTTGTGGAACTAAACGAGTCTGCTATTAAAGAGAGAGCGCTCATTTAAGGAATTCAACACTGCATGGCATGCCGTAGTAGGAAACTAATCAACGACAGGGAATCGTCTTATATATCAGTGCGTTATGAAGCTATTTATTGGTTTTAAATCACATCAAATTGTCAAGAATTATTATTATTATTAATATTATTACTTTAAAATACATTTATTAAACACTGTGTTTTTATCCATTTCTCGCTACAGTGAATCTTGTCCAGGTCTTTGATAGCAGCCATAAACTGTTGTTCCCTCACAAGCTTCTCTTTGACTCTCTTAAAATGAGTAAAGAGCCTGTTGTTACAGTTACAGCTGCACCACTAAGAACTGATACTGGAGACTCCTTCCATTAACGTTAAAAGTTTACGATGTAAAAACTCGATTTTCAGCATCACGTGTCGCTCATTCGTTTCTAGAGATAATTGTTACTTGAATATCTTCCCATAACAGCATCACACAGAATGCGCATCACTTATCTGCCGATGAAACCCTTTCTGATAATAAAGTTTTCGGATTCGTCACAGAACTGTTAGATTTTTTGATGAAATTTGCGTTTTACCTTCAGTCCAAACACCGCAGTTCTGCTGACACGACGGTCACAATCAACACCGAGTCGAGAGCAGTTACCCGCTCCGCGTACGTAATTACAGAAGAACCCTCAGGGTCTTTAGAAAATGCTTAAGCATGCCTGGGAAATAGAAATTACATTCTCTCTCTCTTTTTTTTTTTACATCAGCAGCGTTTAGAGACGGCACAGTGGTGTAGTTGTTAGCACTGTGGCTTCGCACCTCCAGGGTCAAAGGTTCGCATGTGGAGTTCACATGTTCTCCCTGTGCTTGGTGGGTTTCCTCCGGTTACTCCGGCTTTCCCCTGCAGGCTCGAGGTTCCCGCAGTCCTTTACAGGATGAAGTGGTACAGTATAGAGGATTTAAGTGAAACTTGTTAAAACAGATGTAAATTTTGACAGTCTGAGATCGTGTTAGTAAAATCAAGCTGTCGCGTTTCGATTAATGAAGATTGGAGACATTTTAAAGAAATAATAAATAAAAATAATGACATTGTACTTTCGGGCGAGGCATCCGAACTAGTAGCTAATGATATTTATAATATTTTGGTCCGTTCTTATGATGAATTACTCGTTAAACATCTACACTACATGAGGTACTTTATAACATTTTATTTTTATTGACAATTTAAATGGAATTCATATATTAAGAGACCCTCCCCCGTCTTAATGGACAGCTCCACCCATTTCTGTTTAACTCCGCCCTGTTCTTTCCCCCTTTTGCTCTTTTTTGTGTCCCTGTGTTCTGATTGGCTGCTGTGTTGAATCGGCTACACTGGGGTGATCAGGTGGTTTATTAAATGCTACAGACACTGAAACAGCAGTTTTCAAAAAGGAGTAAAAAATGTTGACGATGACAACAGAAACATTAAATGAACACAAACTGCCAGCGCGGTGTGTAGATGTACAGCAATTCATTCAGGTCCTTATCACTGTCACCAAATGTTATATTCATTTTATATATAAATAATTTTATTTAACCTTATTTTAAGGTTAAATATAAGACTATACAAACTAACTAGACAATTACTTGTTGTTAATGGAAATATTATCATATATAACATCATATTAAAACAGCAACAGCAACAACAGATGGTGAGCATTAAGTAGGCCTTGTTTAAATTGTTACTGAATCAGAGATTTTGTTTGTTAAAAGAAAAACCTTCCAGCTGATGAGCTTCCATGTACAGTATACTTAAGCAGAAAAACAGCAGGTTGTTGCTCATATCTCCACTCTCTCTCTCTCTCTCTCACACACACACACACACACACACACACAAACTTCACTGTCATATATTTAATGGACAGTCACCAGACTCAGCACCAGAACCACGATAAATAAAATCCAGAATCACTTTGTCACCGCTGGGTTGAGCTGCAGCCTGTCTGCCTCCTCACTGCAGGAGAATCACAGATATTCAGCTTCGGATGATAAACTTCTGTGTTTATAATTGAACATCTGTACATGAACCTCAGGACCCATGAGAATGTCAGAGTGTCAGGATAAAGAAATCTCATTTACTCTAACTGACACATACAGAGGCCACGCCCACTTCACTGTAACTGGCACAGAGGCCACACCTCCTTTACTGTAACTGACACAGAGCCACACCTCCTTCAATGTAACTGACACTTACATAGGACACAGCCAATTTAATGTGACTGACATACAGAAGCCATGCCCACTTCACTGTAAATGACACAGAGGTCACGCCCACTTCACTGTAACTGACGCGTGCAGAGGCCATGCCCACTTCAATGTAACTCGCACATAGAGAACTATGACACTTACATAGGACACACCCACTTTACTGTAAATGACATACAGAAGCCATGCCCACTTCACCGTAAATGCCTCAGAGGCCACGCCTACTTCACTGTAAATGACACATACAGAGGCCACGCCCACTTCACAGTAACTGGCACAGAGGCCACACCTCCTTCACTGTAACTGACACAGAGCCCACACCTCCTTCACTGTATCTGACACATACAGAGGCCACACCCACTTTACTGTAACTGATGCATACAGAAGCCACACCCACTTTACTGTAACTGGCACACAAAGAGGCAATGCTTACGTCACTGTAACTGACATACAGAGGCCACACCTCCTTCACTGCAACTGACTCATACAGAGGCCACACCCACTATGTGACACATGCAGAGGCCACGCCTACTTTACTATAACTGAAAGAGAAGCCACGCCTACTTTACTGTGTCTTTTTTCAGGACCACAGCCCACTGTTGTTTCTCGTTCCATGTTGAAGTGCTGAGTGTACTGTATACAGATGAGTGTGAAGTGTGGATATTTTTCTGTTGAGTAGTAAAGCCTCATCGTTTTCTGTCTGTCTGTGTGTGTGTGTGTGTACTCATCGACGGACGGCGTGTTGCTAACGCAGCTGTGTGAGATGAGAGTGAAGCTGCTTGGAGCTTGCAGAGCGGAAATGAAATGACTGATTCACACGGTGCTGCAGATCAGCGCTGATTTTCCAGAGCACAGGAAGAACATCTGCCCAGCTGTGGAGTTTCAGGAGGTCAGCACTCGCTCTGCGTTCCCGCTGCTGCCTTCACACTCCACTCGCTCTCTGATTCACAAAATGGCGTCTTAATGTATGGGGTCTGCAATGATTTTCTCTCAGAGGAGCATCTGGATTGATTTCTTTCTCTTTTTCAAAACACACACACACACACACACACCCACACACAAACACACACAAACACACAGAGCACGCATACCATTCATATTTCATTTGAGATTGGCAGACTTGCCTAGTTGCTATGCTGTTAATGTCTCGGGAATATGTGTGTGTGTGTGTGTGTGTGTGTGTGTGTACATCTTGAAGGGAACAGTAACCACCAGAGCTTTCCATCTGCTAGCACTCTAAGTGAAGATCTAGTGCTCTGTGGTCAAACTTTTTTGACAGCCACAAACATGCAGCACAAACACGCGCACACACACTTGCATTTCAGTACAATGCACACCAAGTACAGGTGGTAATTTTTTATTTTTTAAAAATTGTCAATTGTGTTTGCTTGTTTGTTTGTTTTAAGACTACGACAATAAATAAAGATCTGAGTATAATATTATGTGTTAAAACAAAATACAATTATGCTCTTTAAGACCCATAACTCTGGCATTTGGTTTCACAAGCCTGTGTGTGATCATTTGTGACTTCTGCAGTTAATCATATATACAGTACAGTACAGTGCCTTGCAAAAGTATTCATACCCCTTGAACATTTTTGTCTCGTTACAACCACAAACGTAAATGTATTTCATTGGGATCTTATACGACAGACCAACACAAAGTGCCACATAGTTGTGAAGTGGAAGGAAAATGACAAATGTTTTTCTAAATTTTTATCTAAAAAGTGTGGTGTCCATTTGTATTCAGTCCCTTGACTCAACAGGTTTTCTTCTAAGATTGCCCTGTATTTGGCTTCATCCATCTTCCCACCAACTCAGCTTTCCTGTCCCTGCGGAAGAAAAGTGTCCCCACTACATGATGCTGCCACCACCGTGTTTCACGGTGGGGATGGTGCGTTCAGGGTGATGTGCAGGGCATGTGATTTTGCATTTAGTCTACAAATTCAATTTTGGCTTCATCTGTCCAGAGCACCTACTTCCACATGTCTGCTGTGTCCCCTAATGGGAAATGGGACTTCTTACGACTTTCTTTCAACAATGGTTTTCTTCTTGCCACTCTTCCATAACGATCAGATTTATGGAGGTCATGGCTAATAGTTGTCCTGTGTACAGATTCTCCCACCTGAGCTGTGAATCTCTGCAGCTCCTCCAGAGTTACTATGGGCCTCTTGGCTGCTTCTCTGATTAATGCTCTCCTCACCCGGCCTGTCAGTTTAGGTGGACGGCCATGTCTTGGTAGATTTGCAGTTATGCTGTACTCTTTCTGTTTTCGGATGATGAATTAAACAGCGCTTTGTGAGATGTTCAAAGCTTTTTATAATCCAACCCTGCATTAAACTTCTCCACAATTGTGACCTGTCCGGTGTGTTTTTTGGGCTTCATGATGCTGTTTCTATCTGCTAACAGAATCATGAATACTTTAAATACTGAATTAATGATGTTAAGTCAGAATGTCAGAAGTATCGACCCCCCCCCCGCCCCAATTCCTCAAATTCAATAAACCAAAATGATGTAGATTAACTGAAAAAAACAAATGAACAAATGTTTTACTGCCAAAGTGCCAAATTAAAATTTTAATTTAAAAACTGGTTGTTATGTACCAGCCTCAGCAGCAGCGACCTCATTTCCCCTCTTGTCAGCATTCAGCATCAGCAGTTACTAATCACCACCTGATCATCTGTCATCATCTGCACCTGTTTCTTACTGGGTCAGGACTTAAGTTAGATGTTTTTTTGCTTGAATGATTCATGGATCACTGTGTGGCTTAACAAACACAAAACATTCTACAGTTTTTGGGGCAGACTAAAGACTACAATAAAACATACAACAAAGTCTGGAGCTTTGGAAGTAAAATAGGATGAACTGAGGTGGGACTCAAGACTGTTGCAGTACTGGGAGTATATACAGTATCAGTCAAGAGTTTGGACACAAATTTGGATTTATTTTCTACATTCTAGAATAATACTGGATAACAATACTTTTTTTAAAACTACAAAATAAGACATAGTGAATTAGGTAATTATGTAACAACAGTCAGATGTTACTTTAAGACATGAAGGTCAGCTGTTCTGGATCAGCTCTTACAAGAACATTATTGTTAAGTGCATTTGAACCCATTAAGCTCCATGATGAAACTGTCTCTCATGAAGACCTTCCCAGGAAAGCGAGACCAAAACTGAGCTCTGCTGCAGAGGAGACGTTCATTTAGAGTCACCAGCCTCAGAAATCACCAATTAACAACCAGCACCTATATATATATATATATACTGTATATATATGTAAATAATCCCACCTGTAGTTGTCACGGGTTAAAGAACAAAGAACTATTGGTGGATCCGTAGTCTTACTGAAGGAGATCATCAGCTCTTCTGTCTCTTCACGTAACACCACACAGCAAGCCATGATTTTGAAATTGTACAGATTTATAGAAAATATAATTAAAGTGGGGGAATTCATTTTAAAGAGGAATCCTGGAAAATCCCCAACACAAATAGTAACAATGAAAAAAAAAGATACTGTATATGTGTTATATAAATAGTATATACTATATTGTGATTTTATAATTAGCCTAACCTGCATATCTTTGGACTGTGGGAGGAAACAGGAGTAACCGGAGGAAACCCACCAAGCACACAGAGACAGGACTCGAACCAGGCCGGGAATCGAACCCGGACCCTGGCGGTGCGAGGCGACAGTGCTAACCACTACACCACCGTGCCACCAAATAAATACTGTAAATAAAGAAATTATGGGGCATTTCCTTGCATCTTGTTTTTTTCTTCGTTAAAGAAATTATGTGAATTTCTTTCTTTCTTTTTCTATTTTGTCCTTTTTTTCTTACTTTTTTTACTTCCTTGTCAGGAATTAAATATAACTTTTCATCCTCACTCCCACTTGCTCAGGATATCATCCCTATCAGAGAGTTTGGGCGTGGCGTATTCTGTTCCACTTTAGCTCCAGATACAGCGCTTAAACTCACACACACACACACACACACACTCACACACACATACACAACCTAATAAAGCGTTGATGTATTTTATCAGCTCGGGTTTGATCACGTTAGCGTGTTTCTTTCGGCATTACAGACCTGACAGCTGTGTCAGTTAATAAATCCCCAGCGTCTGTTCAAGCAGCAGGATTTACACACCGCAGCTGCAGAATCAGCTTACTTCCCTTTTTTTTTTTTTTTTTTCTACAATGGAGATTTTTTATTTATTTTTGTGATTTATTTCGTTTTTTTGCGCTGCTTATCTTCAGTTCTTTGTCCAGTCGAGGCAGCTGTACGGCGCACAGGAGGCCGTGTGACCTTCTTTTAGAGTGTGTGTATTTGTGAAGAGAGAACAGAACGCACGCTCCCATCGATCACTTCTTTTTCTTCAGCGCTGTCAGGGGCTAAAGGCTGAAAAAGGTGGAGTGCAAAAAGCAGCTTGCAAAAATAAAATAAATAATAAGAAATAAAAAAAACTGATAATAAAATAAATAAAAATCCTCTTAAAGCCATGTTTGTGTTCTTTCTCTATGAGCTTTAAGAGAGTGACGCGTCTCACTATACACAGAGCCGACACTAACACGGGAGCTTTTAAGGAGGTTATAACATTCCAACAGTAACTTTACTTTATCGCTAAAAACATATCGTTTATCTGTTTGGAAATAAAACAGGTTAAGGGTCATTTCTTATACAGAAGGTTCTACTTCTAACCTTTGCTCCAAAGTAGTGATTTTATTTTATTAATAATAATAATAATAATAATAATAATAATAATTTGTAGACCATACATTTACAGAATTATTATTTCTCCCCCTAAAATATAAAATTTCCAAGTTCTAACACGAGGAAATCTTTTTAGCTGAGATTATGAAGTGCCTCTTGTACTCACTTTAGATAAGGATGTTGAATCAATGCACTATAAAAAAACCCAAAAGCTACAGTTCATCTCCTGTGAGGTTTTTGTTTTGTCGCGCTTGGCTTTCTCAGCTGTGTATGGCGGTGGAGTTTAGCTTCACATACTGTACCTGAGGCATCCTGGACTTTGCTCTGCTGTTTAGGGAAAATAAAATCGATGCATAACTCATAACTCATTCATTAACATCCTTGTGCAAATAAAAGCTCCATCCCACAGGCGAACGCTGCCGGATCTTCCGCCAAAAACAGTCCTCTTGGGGCGGCTTTGTGTTTATTAGCGATCGTGGCTCTGTGCAAGACTTTTACACTTTTGTACACCGAGTGTCTCGTAACAACACAGAAAAGTTCTGTGCTTCTGTGTTGAAAAAAGTTCATTTTCAACACAGAAAATTGATGTGAATTGGGGCCCGCATGCCTTTTTCATTGTCCCTCATTTCCATCCGCTCTCAGCTCCACATAAGAGACGTTAGAGACGTGCGGAGTGGCAGAGAGGCGTGTCTCAGTGACAGCGGAACGGAACGAACGAGTTCTTCTGCCCCAAATCCTGAAAACACATCCGTATTCAACGTCACCGAACACACATCACCCACTTCCTGTTGCTTCATTTCCATAATATTTTACTGGAAACAGGAAACAACTGATCATTTATAGTGAAACTGTCAAAGTTCGCAGGAGAGCAGCAGCACGGTAAAAGATTGCACAGCGATTTGAAGGAATCCTCCGAAAGAGGCGTAGGATGGATACTTATGCAAAATCATTATAAAGACTCGAGCCACAGGGCACCGCATTTACATTTACATTTACATTTATTCATTTATTCATTAGGGGCATGCTTTTAACCAACGTGACTTACAAGTGAAGCAACATCCAAGTGGTTCAACAAACTGGCAAGAAGACAAGCCACTGCTTCTAGAAGGAGAGCTGGAGTAAATGCTAATTGAATTGTAGAATTGTTACACAAGAGGGAAGAGAGGAAAAGAAATGATAGTGGTATTGTTTTTTTTTTCTTCACTGGATACAGATCCATTCTAGATCCATTCTGGGTTTTTTTTTTCATTTGGAACGGATCCAGATCTTGTATTAATCTCATTTGGTATAAATCTTGATCTTGAGTTAGTTTCGCAGCTGGAATGGATCCAGACCTCATCTTGGTTTCTCAGTTGGAACGGCTCAAGGTCTTATCTTGGTTCGATGGTTGGAATGGGTCTAGGCGTTTTTTTTTTTTTTTTCCTGAGTTCAGTTGGAATGTTTCTACATCTTATCTTGGTTTCAAGCCATCCTGCTCTCAGCAAAATCCACTGTCTATCCATTTTCTTCTTCTTCTTTTTTTTTTTTTTTTACTAATAATTACAGAGGGAATGGGGGTAAGAGATCTGTGCTGAGTCCTTTATAGATAGATAGTCAGCCGGAGCTAAGAAATGTGTTCAATGCATCACTGGTCACACCTCCTTTATACATTAAGGTCTGTGTGTGTGTGTGTGTGTGTGTGTGTATGCTCCATCACCAGCTAAATAGATTGAACTCATAAAGTAGGAGCCATATCCAATCTGACTCTGAGTGTCCGTCGTGCAGAGAAAGTGCTGACTCCTAGATTTGGGTAAAGTGGTGCGACTATGCGCTGACCCCTACACACATACACACACACACACACACACACAGAATCTTTCATATTATCATAATTTCAAAATTTTCTTTTAGTAAGTCGAAGTTTTTAAGGCTAAGTAAAAAAAAAAAAGGATTTTCAAATCCCAATGCATGACTAATCGCGCCTTGCGTTCCTCTTGCTCGATGTTGTTGGAGTCGCACTAATCCCTTTCGAGACGATGTGACATTACCTGTGCAGGTGCTCTTTTGAGCCTCGGCTGTGCCACGTAAACAGATTGCGGTTAGAAGCACTCGGCAAGTTTACATTTGATCAGCAGGTGTTCGGATGCGCTCACGTCCCACAAATGTCCCCGAGTACAGTGAGTGACGCTACGTACGACCGGCCGTGCCTTTAAACCTTCGCTCTATATCGTATAAAGAGAAACTCTCATAAGAAAACATCAAATACTTTATACAGTAATTGTAAACTTTTAAGGAGTTTATACCGAGCCTTGAGGCTTTTTTTTCCCAGCCATTGAGGTATTGATCAGATTCATTGGGATAGTCGGGTGTTTAGAAACCCACTGCAGTGAGCCCAGGGCTGAATTTTTCAATCTCAGACAATTAACTCAGTCAATGTCAACAAAAAGCCCTGCTAGGGTGTGTGTGTGTGTGTGTGTGTGTGTGTGTGTAAAGGAAATACAGCATACTGTGATCATTAGGCAGTCTTTTCCTCATATAATCAATAACAACATGTATCACTGTAGTTATTCATCTAAATAGAGTGTTAATTCATTAATAACTTACAGTACACACACACACACACACACACACACACACACATCACTAGACAGTTTCTCCTTCGTGAATAGTGATGAAGACGTATTATTTTAATATCATTGTTATGAGAAAATAATGGTGTCGGTTCACCTTCTCGCACCGCCTCGTCCCTCAACACTTTACTGTGACAAGGAAGTTATTTTTTTTTATCATATTTATAAATACTTATCATTTTAACAAATAAATGAATAATAATAAATGGGACTTTAAGAGTGTGATTGTCTCATGAGCTCTCATAAGACAATTAAACAATTAATTTCTCATTCATTTTGTGTAAAAATAGATCGGATTATCAGTCAGAGCCTCTGCTCCTGCTGCTCCTGCTGCCTGAGTGTTAATGAACTGTAGGGTAGTGTGTATAAATAAATAAATAAATAAATAAACTAAACTGTCTGTTCATTTTTATAATTTTCTTTTGAGAACATTAAAGAATTGTATGTTTTTATGTATGTATGTATGTATCTGAGTCAGTGATGTCACTTCCTTTCTTTCTAAATGCCACCTTTGTTTCCTCCGAGGGATAAAGCGACATTATTCAGACGGGCCTTGGGCTGGAGCGGAGCGATAACAAACCCTCAGATCCCCGAAAAACACAGCGGCAGCCTTTATGTTTCTGTGATTTATCAGCTCGTGATGGTTTTGTTGTGGCTGCAGCTGTTTATCGCGTATATATTCTATTGAAACATAAGACACGGACTGAATCTTGTATCTCACGTTTCTGAAAAAGCCAGAACGACACATCAGGCTGTGGAGTTTAATCCGTGACCACGCCTTCCTCCGAAACAGAAGATGAAGCCACACCTACAGGAATCCACGGTCTAACCGTATCCATCTGGTCCAAGTTTAATCTGGAAATAAAAACTGTCTACACTCAGGTCTGGTGAAGCAGCTGGAGGGAGGAAACTGATGTCCAGACTGCAATGCTACAGTGTACAGTAAGTCTGTGTGAGATACGTGTGGTCTGATCTCATATAAGATATCATTGGTTTGATCTATGTGGTTAACTCTATATAAGATATTTTTGGTCTGATGTACACTATATATCCGAGGTCTATCTTTCATCTGTTTTACATTACGTATAATAAGATATCTGAACTTTGGTCTGTACTGTTTACTATAACACTGTGACCACATGTGTGTGTAAAACATATTTTATTTTGTGTCTGTATGTGTGTGTACAGCGCGCGTGTAAAGCAAAAGCAAGTCCCATTAGAGAGGTTATAGATCCATTTTCTCTCTCTGTATCAGCTGCTCTTTCTGTCTGTGTGCGCGCGCGTCATTGGACACCGTGCCTCTTTACACACACCCCTCCTCTTGCCTTCACACACACACACACACACACACACACATATACACCCCCCCCCCCCACCCCCCCCCCTCC
>JAOVVA010096549.1:0-12164 GCA_028565275.1 Leiocassis micropogon | reverse complement strand
TTTGCTACGGTATTAAATAAAAATCTAGGATTATTTTTGTTATTTTCTATAAGAGTGGAGAGATACGTTGATCTAGCAGCACTAAGAGTTTTTTTTTATAATTCAGGATGCTCTCCTACCTTGCTATTTGGAATACTAACAATTTAGTTTGGTTTCTGTAGACAATGGATAGAAGCTGAGGAGGTTAAAATCATTGATGGGAAACTTGCGAAGCTGGAAAAAAGGAATGCTATGCCTTGAAACAAATATGAATAATTGAATCAATATAAAAGAAGATGGACTTGAGAGTTGCAGGTGTGAATGAGCAAACAGGTGAGAATGTGAAACAAGTGCATCATCAGCAATTCCAGTGAGATTTCTCCATACATCGCTGACCAGCTTTCAAACTGTATGGACAGACTTTTGAAAGGAGAATTGTGTGATTTATTTTACACTCATGTTGAGACAAAATCTGGAATGATGCCAGAAAATCAGCTGTTTTTCAAGATCAGGATTCTGGAGGATTCTGGATCTCGCTCAAGGAACCAAGGATGCAAGGAACATGTTATGGCCTTTAGTGTGGTAAAGACAGGTAAGGAAAGAAAGCAGGATGGTAAGGCTTGTGTGCTTACTTCAGTGTTAAAAGACTATTAGTGAATGTGGTATAATTTGTTTGCAACATATGATTGATTAAAACTACTTCTAACTTGAAATTTAGTTTATTTAATAATAATAAAATAATAATATAATGATAAGAAGAAGAAGAAGAATTATTATTATTATTATTATTATTATTATTATTATTATTATTATTATTACTTCTTATAAAATAATTACTCCTTTGATTGATCGTATGGGGCACTCTATAATTGTAAACCCTTATTTCATCACATTCTCTCCAAAAGGCACTTTTAAGTAAATTAAATAATTCACTGTTACAGTTTTCAGAAGTGAAAAACACAAATTGCTAAACTCATTAATACATACTAGAATAAAGCAAAATCTGAAAAAATTATTTGGCGGTAAATGGGAATGGAAAATGTTGGTGACAATTGTAGACATTTCGATATTTATAGATGCAAAGCAAAAGTTGGTTTTATTAGGTCTAGAAGAAAATGAATTAAAGAAGGTGAACAAAATTCAACTTATTTCTTTAGATTGGAAAAACATCGCTCCAAAAATCCCTGTATTGAAAAAAATAGGAAAACATAATAAGATGATTGAAGACCCCTATGAAATCCGGTTATTGCAATGAATCTACTTTTGTTGTATTCTCTTAACTTGCAAAATTCTTACTAATGTGGTGAGAACATTACGTGAATTCAATTTTAATCCTGAAGAAGTTTTTCGAACAAGTGATAACTTGATAAATAAAAAAATCACCAGGAAATTATGACATTAAAGCAGAATTTAATAAAACTTTTGCACAACATCTTTTCTGACATGTTTTGACAAGTTTTTAAAGAAAGTTGATTGAAGAGATTGATGAGAGTCTCTTCCACCATCAGTGACTCAGAGCATCATCTCTCTGATACCTAAACCAAAATAGATTTACTTTCTATTGACAATTAGCTTCTTATAACTATCTTTATTAATAATTATAAAACGTTGGCCTTACTTTTTTGCTAAACAAGTCCATTGTGTTCTATAATCAATGATAGATGAAACAAAGGCTGGATTTATGAAAAATTTACATATACACTGCTTGGACTTTCAAGAGTCTACTATTGGATAATTACTGCAGTGATTAATATGTTTCAGCTGCCAACAAGTTATTTACCACTAACTGATGTAGTGAGGAGCATAAAGAATGGAATGTGGAACAATTAAAAAAGGTCATCTGAATCCAGATTTATGCTGTTCCAGTGGAATACATGGATATGGGTATGAAGAGAACCAGATTAAGTAATACACCCATCATGGTTAGTGTCTACTGTACAAACCACTGTGGTCAGTGTTATGATCTGGGGTTGCTTCTGTTGATGATATCTAGGTTCAGCAACATTATGTGCCCAAAAAATGAGGTCAGCCGATGAACTGAATTTTCTGAATGACCGTTTTTCCATCAATGGATTTTTTCTTCCCTGATGACACAGGCATTTTCAAAGATGATGATTTCAGGATTCATTGATCTTAAATTGTGAAAGGGTGGTTCAGGGAACATGAGAAAAAATTTCACACATGGATTCGTCAGACTTTGACCCTATTGAGAATCTTTGGCATGTGCTGCACAAGGCGTTATGAAGTGGCCTCACTCTCCCATCATCAATAAAAGATAAATTACTGATATATATTATAGAAAGTACTGCCACTCTAAAAGAAAATTAATGTTGTGAAATGGCATAACCTTCTTCAAAATGATGCCAAAGTGAATGCATGCCCTAATGAAAGCAAAAATGTGTGACCTTTTTTTCAGGCCAGGCAGTGTAGTAAATAATATTAGGCTTATTTTAGATTTATTGGGTTATTGTGACCTCATTGGCCATTACAATTTTGTTGTGTTTGACTCTGTAGAGCATAAATGTATTCTAAAAGCACTAGAAATTTTTGGATCTTTTTAAATTATTATTACTATTTTTTTTAATGGCCCTTGTTCAATTTATCTAATGGGATCAGAAAAGGATGGCCAATATTGCTTTACCTTTTCCTGATTGTCTCTCAGTTCCTTGCTACATTATACAGTACGAGTCAAAAGTTTGAACACCGCTTCTAATTCAATGGTCTTTACTGATTTATTGTCCAAAATATGCAATGATCAGTTGATAACAAACAGTTGATATTGAGACGTGTCTTCTACTTATGCTCTGTAAAGCCTTCATAACGCCTCCAATCTGAGGGGCTGTAATTGGTGATTTCTGAGGCTTGTAACTCTAAATAAACTTCTGCTTTGCAGGAGATAAAAGGTTTGGTCTTGCTTTCCAGGGGATGGTTTTCATGAGAAGCAGGTTCATCATGGTGCTTGATGGGTTTTGCAAATGCACTTGATAATACTGTCCTAGTAAGAACTGTTCCAGAACAGCTGACCTTCATTTCTTAAAATAACAATTGACTGTTGTTGTTGGTGTTGATGTTGTTACTTTATCAGCTAATTATACATATGTGTTATTTCATAGTTTTGAAATCTCAAGCTTGTTCAAAAATTTTAGAAAATAAATCACAAAACAAAGATTAACAAAGAAAGGAAAACATAGAATTAGAAGTTGCAGCGAAACCTTTAACTGATATTGTATTGTGAAAGTCATTTGAGTGGTATTAAGGTGACATAGAAAAATTTTATTAACTTTATTCTATTATAGATGAAAGCCAACAGAAATTTAATTTATGGATTAAGAGATCTCTAAAGAGTGGAATCTCTCCAAGGTTTGTCTAGGCTCACATACGCAGCTCTCACTTTTTATGTTGATGACTCGACACTTTGACAGAATGTTATTGGATTTTGTGTGGAACTAGGTTAATTACATTTCATACAAGGGCATTTCTTTCTGAAGCATTTCTAAAACAACCATAACTTAATTTGGAATGCTATACCTACTACCTGCTATACCTATATTTTCTATGAAACAGGTTTAAAATATATATATATATATTGCATTATAACATCTCCAAGATCCCCATCACTTTTTGAGACACAATTTCCAACCACACGAATACTTTACCTGAAACAACGCGAACGTTACTTACATAAACAAATCATTTTGGAGAATTGGTTTAACAGTAACTTAATTTTAGTGGGTGAATTATTTAAACCCAATGGTCAGTTATATAATTACACAGAATTTCTCTCCACCTATTCCATTCCTGTATCTGTAGATGAATTAATTATCTGTTGTGTTTGATGCCACTCCCTCTGGTGGGGTTACGCTATTGAGGCGGTTTTCTGTCTCATCTTCTGTTGTTTCAGAGTAAAACAAATGTAGGCAAAATTAATTTTTAAGGCAGTCACCACAATAATAAAAGAATAAGAGAACTTTTTTCAACAACTCTCTGTCACTGTAATGTCATACTGGGATGGTTTTGTCAATAACATACTTTGCAAAAAAATCTGGATTTGTCTAAATATACTTTACCTAACTAGATGAGAGAAATGTAATTGCTGTATAGATGTTATACTGTAAAACCTTAATTGTTTGGGACTTTGGAGGGGGCAGGGTCCACTAATGCACCTGTGCTGGAAGACAATCAGGAGACACTATGTTTCCGCCACTCGTGGCCCATAAAGGCCAACACTAAATCTATCTGATGAGTAGGTCTTATTCCGAGTACGTATATTTTCGACGTTCCAACAAGCAGCATTGTAATTGGTCAGAGATGTTTCTGTCTCAGAAGAAAACTCTGTAAAATCAATCTGGGGCAAAAACACACACACACACACACACACACACACACACACACACACAAATGCTGCTTTTTTGGAGGTTACTGGTTCAAAACCAACAATTAAAGTGAGAAAAATACATTTCCTTCTGATGTATAAAGAACTTTAAGGTGGAAACAGCTGATGACACGAAAAGGCAAACCTCTGTAGACCAGACCATCACTTTTTGGTTCGGCCTTCACAGCAAAGGTCACAAGCATTTCATGATGTAATGCACTGAATATAAACTACCACTGCATATACTGAAGAATTCCACTAGCCATTTTTTTCCTAATATATATACTGTATATATTTATTTATTTATTTATTTTTTAATCAGCACTTTAAAAGACAAAGTGATTACACAACACTGTTTGTTTTATTAACTTCATATTTAGTACACAACCCTTTAATTGTTACTCAGTCTTTCAGTTATGTATAATAATAAACACATTAATTAAGGAATTAATTACGTTTATGGTAATGTTACTTTGACAAAAATGCATTTTGAATGCAGCTCTTCACCAGGCTTCTTTGCCAATGATAATTAAAAAAAAAGATATTCACATTTAGGCCAGTACCTTGCTCTTTCTTCTTGCTCTCGTTTTTGTACTGTTTTTGTAATGTTGTAATTTTGAGCAGGACTCAGTATGATGCATTTGCCACATTTCTTTATTCAAAGCAGTAGTCGCATCACATGCAGTAATCAGAGACGACCTGAGGTTAACCCCAGACAAAATCTGAGCATGTGATGCACAAAACAAGGAACCACTAGCAACAGGGGAATGCTCTAAAAAGAAGAGAATGACTGCATTAGTAGCAAATACACAAAAATGTCCTTTAACCTTTTTCTTCTTCTACAAGCTTTATTTTATGGGTATGTTGTTCATGTAAAAGCTCATGTGTCTGGTGATTTTCTCTGAGCAAAGCGCTTCACCCAACACTGAGCTACGATTTCAGATCCATTTAACCACTACATTCATAAACATGAAAATAGACCTAAATAGGCTTTAACATGTAAGTAAAGACATTAATCGTAATAAATGATGTGTTGTAGAATTAGGAGATGTTGTTATAAACAGTATGTGCAATAAACTGCTCTTTTAGGTTGTACTCACTTAAGTCATACAGAGTCATTTTGAATAAGCACACAAATAAGGGAGGTTGCTATGGATACAAATTTGACTAGGAAATGAACATGAGGAACAGTGGGGTCACTCATTTACAAATGACGTTCATGATCATTCCTCGGCAAACTCAAAGTTTTGTTTTTGAGATTTTCACTCTGAACTTACCCAGCCTTTTACTTTTATTTTATAGGTTCACATAAATCTGTTCATTACACAAAAAAGAACTTTGCCTTTTAGCATGTTCAATATGTCTCCTTCCAAGCTCTAGGGGAGTAGGGCACATTAGTTTGGCATGTTTCTCACTCCTTTCAGTATTTGCAATTCTCCAAAGTTGCATTGCCCACACTGGGATTGGCATGAAGAGATTTGTCCTGCTTAATTTTCATAACCATATGATCTGTATGTTTAAGCAAATGTTTGAGGAATATGGAGTGGTGCAAGGGGTAACCCTTACTTTGAGAACCCTACCACATGGAAGCTGGTGTGGTGAGCTTCCTCTAACGGGGATCTAACCACAGAAAAAACAAATCCAGCTTGTTATTCATGCATGGTTAAACAAGAGCTATTATTCAGAGAGAAATGAATGAGGAGTTAGCCTGTTCACAGACTGTGATGATTTAAAACAAACAAAATCAAATCAAATCAACATTATTTATATAGCAACCTTAGTTGAACCAAAAATGACAATAAGGTGGCAATAAAAATAAAAAATAAAAAATACAAAAACAAAATAAAACACATAATTATAAATAAATACATAAATATATACATTAATAATAATAATAATAATAATAATAATAATAATAATAATAATAATAAAAATAATAAAGAAAGAAAGAAAGAAAACAAAATTATAAAATTATTATTTTTAAAAACTTAAAATTATAAAATATTAAAAGCCATTCTAAATAAGTGAGTCTTTAGTTTTGCTTTAAACAGAGGGAGGTCCGTAATGTTACGTAATTCAGGTGGAATAGTGTTCCAGAGTTTAGGACCAGCCACTGGAAAGGAGCGATCAACCCATTGTTTGCACCTTGACCGAGGGCCCACTAGCAGGTTTTGGTTCACAGAACATAAGGCTCTACTTTGTTGCTAAAAGCTTACTGTCTCACACAAATAGGAAGGTGCCAGGCCATTAATCGCATTAAAAACAAACATCAAAAGTTTAAACTGAATCCATAACTGTACCGGAAGCCAGTGGAGGGAATACAGAATTGGTGTGATGTGATCATATTTTCGATTATTGGTCAGCATAAGAGCCGCAGCATTCTACACAAGTTGCAGACGATGTAGACGAGCTTTAGTGATTCCAACATAAAGTGCATTGCAGTAGTCTAGCCGCAAAAATGTGGAGCTAGTTGTTACCAAGATTAATTTCAGTTAAATTGACATAAAGCTTATGTATAACATATATTTATGAAATCAGGAAATAAAATGTGTGAGATGGAACAGATAAATTAGTTGACTTGATTTATAGTAGAAAGTTGTCTAATATGTTTCATGTGGTTTTAAAGCATTAATATCATCATTAACACAATAACATAAAAATGTACTTTAACACAAGGTAGCAGATTCAGATCCAAAAAGTCCAAAAAAACAATATTTCCTTTCTTCTGTTCCTCCACAAGAAATTATATAATATAATGTAATAATAAAAATGGGGAAACATTACCTAATATGCATGCAGACCTGTTATGTTTTCTCCTGAGTATTTGCATCTTTCACAATGAAAACTGATTCATGTGTCATTATTTTTCTTAAAGAAACCTTATATTTCAAAAACCATTTGTAGTAGAGTATGTGAGATATGTGTATTTAAATAGTGTTTTATATGTTTGGGTTTTTTTTGTTTCAGATGGTGAGGGTTTTTAATAGTCTTTCATTTGTATTAATAAAATCTACCCCATAAGTTATTGTGTTCAGCCATTTTCATTCACATCATAAAATTATAAAATTTTTAAATAACTTGAAACAAAGAAAAAATAGAATTGTTGGTAACAGCATTATTGTATAGAATTATTTTTCTTCCAATTGATCTTGATGTGACTATTTATAAAACACATCAGAGTCAGACAGTATGAAAATTATTTATAGATTATTCAAAAGAAGCTTTTTGAGTAGAGTCATCTTAATCACAGAATAGATAAACAATTTTTGCATTGTAAAATAATTGTATTGTAAATGTATTGGTCTTTATTCTTTCTGGCTCTCATAACTTTTTTTTTACATTGTATTAACACAGCCAGAGGGAAATCCATGAATATTTGATCGAGAAATTGCAGATGGAATGTACTATGTACTATGTACTGGATTAGCTGTGAGGTATTTTTTCTGAGAAAGTTTCCTAAAAAAAAATAATAATAATAATTTTAAAAACTACACTATGACACTATTTTCAGTACAAATTTATAATTTCCAATCTTTATATACTTTATATACATATACAGTCAAATAAAATATCTTACTTCTGCCTAATTATTGATGTTTACCAAGCATTGGAATTTCAGAAGAAGCTACAATTAAAAATAATGTTAATCATTGTTGGTTCAGTTCCCTAAGTTGGGGCTCTAGTGGTTGTAAGTTTACAAAAAAAATATAAACAATATTAATAAATATTAATGAATAATAATGTCTTCATTCTACAGTTTAACCTTGAAAGAATCAGTGGACATGGGGGAACAGGCTGAGGACACAATTAAAACTTGGTTAGAGTCATAATGCAGAACATTGGATTAAAGTACCAGAAAATGCTTTAACCAAGTGGTAAAGCCCTTCAAGTCCCAACAAGAAGGCAGCTAGATTTGTTAAGCAAACGACGATGGAAAGCTTGAGCCAATGGATCTTGAGCAGATGGCATACGAAGCTCCAGCATGCGAAAATGCAAATGCAGATGAGGTATTTGTAAATTTTGTTCATTCTGTCCCCTTACCTTCCCAAGTTGTGCAGTTTTCTTCATTACCATTCCCTTTCACTCAGGAAACAAGCACACTGAGGTTATGCCATACAATCACTTTTCAAATTAACTTCAAAATGCAGATTATAAGGTAAGAATTGTTTCTTTATATATTTAAATATTTTATATTTCATTTTGTAGGAACAATTTTAGTTTTTTATTTATTATATTAACACATTTGGCATGCCAAAAAAGAAAACAAGTGCAACAGTCCTTGTAATATACTTGTAAAAAAGTCCTTGTAAAAAGCCTTGTTTTCAAATTACAGTAATAGATTAATATTTCTGTGTTACTGAATGAGGTTTTCAATGTAGATAAATTATTTTGTTTGTTTATATAAAAGCTACTTATTGTCTGGATAACACCATAATCTGGATCACAAGTACAGAATAGAGATCAATCCATGAACAAACTCATTACGCATTCTAAAACTGTAATCGATTTTGTTGTACTGTTGTAAATTTAGCTCTCGCTGACAATAGTGTACATTTCAACTGGGTTTTATTAAACTATATTGTGAACCTCAACACAAAGAGAGAAAAAAACTATTTGTAAGATTATTTGTAAGAATCCAGTGAATATTCCTAATATGTTTCCCTGAATTACAGACTAGTTAAGACTACAGTTAGACCACAGAGAATTAAATGTCTTAATGAATAAATAAATAAAATATAGAGTTGATTCTTAATCAGGATCTGTCTTAATCTTTCTTTAGTGTAAAAATATTTTTTAATCAATTTGATATGGTAATTAAATAAAATTTGGTAACTTTAGGCATGATTGAACTATTTTAGGAAGAGATCAGTACAAACAGAGGTGCACAGACATTTTTGTCAGACACAAAATCACACTGCATTATTAAACAAACAGAGAGGCATACAAACAAACCAACAAACAAGCTAATAAACCAAAAGGCATTTGCTTTACCACACTAAAGTCAATAAAAAGATAAAGTAAATAATTGCACAAGTAGCACAGTTCTTCATTTGCTTAAAACCAGATCAATTGTTTAGTACAGAGGAAGCTTAAATCCAACTGAGAGGACAGATAGACCTTTAGAAACTTTCCAGAAAATTTGAAAATGTATTTCTAGAAGATTTAAAAATATATTATAATAATAATAATAATAATAATAATAATAATAATAATAATAATAATAATGCATATAAATCTAATTTGCACAATAGATCAATAACTGCCATTTCTTTTTGCACTGGCAAACAACAATAAAGCTGCATTATAGTGAACCAAGAACTCACTGCCAAATTCTTGACTGCATTCAAGATAATGTATGGCTGGTTAGTAATATATAGCTGGATACTAGTTCCCTAATAGGGTTAGGTGAAATTCTGATTTGGATTCGGTGGACTTGATGTAAAATTGACATAACCAATAATTTGGTTTGGCTTTAACTCAAAGTTTTAAAGGTGTCTACATGAATTTCAAACTGCAAAAAAAGAAATAAAACAATAAAATATTTTTTTGAATAGAGGTAATTAGTTTTAGTAAATTTAGAAAGTTTTTAGTATTTTTTTTTTGTGAATTTAAAGTTTTCAATGTTCTTTACATTTTTAAATTGACTGATTTCATACTGACTCAAAATGATCTGCCACCTTGCACCTGTTTTGGTGAGCCAGTGTTTTGCATTGAATTTATTTGTGGTCTCAAATTACCACAGTCATTGTTTAAAGTTCATATGAAAATGATTTGGAGTAGATCTTTTTTTTTTTTTTGCCTAAATTACTAGGTATATATATATATATATATATTTTTTTTTATTTTTATTTTACTATCATAAAATATTTAACTGTCCATTTTATTTCAGTACTAGATTCCCATCACCCCAAACACTTACTAAACATAGAGTCACATGAAGAAAATAAATATATATTTAAAAAAAAAATGTTCTTTTACATTAATAGAGAATATCCTTTAACTCGATTTCCATTTTGTTGGCGGATTTGAAAACTAGCACACTAGAACAAAGCATTTAATGAGCCACAAAAATCTCAACCTGGTAAAATGTACACATTACACAAGTACATTTAATAATACAGATAACCTTCAGCCTTAAAGCTGGCATAAAGCAAGAAATATATTTTAAAACAACAGCAACAAGGTTTTTTTGTTTTTATTATGCTAAAAATGAAAAGATTTTCTGTAAACACATATGCAAATTGAGTTTAAAACCCACACCCACCATTTAGCATGCAATCGCTTCAAGTAAACATTACTTCTTTTAGTAAGTTCTAGTTTCGTAAAAACTGGCAAAATAATATTAAATGTAAGACAGCAAAGTAAAATATACAGATTTAAGTTGCACATTTGCAAACATTTAAACAATTCTAATCATTTTCGTTTTGCGTGCATGTAAAAGTCTAATTTGTTTTCATTAGATTTCCTGAATCACTCAATATTTCTTTTAATGTATTTAAACTTAAATAGGTTTTCTTTCTGAAAGCATGCTACGAATCTTATACTCATTAATATAACTTTAAACTAGTATTTTGTCATATTTAAAGATTTGTTGTTAAATCTCCCTCACATGTTTCTCAGGGGAAAAACAATAAAATACCCGAGCATGCTCCTCTGTGGCCTACTGCTGATCTACTGCCAGGTAAAGCTTACTAATGTTCTCAGTAATCCTGTGCAACATCCACAGCATTGTACCTGTGTATTGGATATGTGTATGACTTTTCTTTTTTTTTTTCTTTGTCCTATCTTTTATTTCATAGGTCACACATGTGGGTAAGTATGCATTTTCTGTGCATCTGTCTGTGTTTTCCTATCACTTTTTCATTATTAGCACCATGGAACATGGTACTAATATAATTGAATATATTAGTAAATTCTCAATTGATAAACATCAGTTTATAATTGATAGTATCAGCTTACAACCTGGGTATACTATAATATTAGTTTGTATGGAGTACTTTTTTTTGTATTTTTGAAATATTCTAGTATTGATTTTTTTATTTTAATTAATTCACATCATCATAATAGACATGAACCACCATGGTTACATAAACAGTAAGCATGTGGTAAAGCTTACTGACCAGCACAGTTTTATTAACTACAGAGCAGGATGCAAATGATAAATTTTATGCTTTTGCTTTAAAAGGGGCTCAAGACATATATGTGGCAGAATTGATGATTGAAGGAAATGCAACCATGGATGTGTCAAGTTTTGTGTCTGAAATGATAATGCCAATCACAGCTACTGTAAACATTGTGGATGCTGAAATAATAGCTGGTAAGCATGACAACCTTTGTCGTTTACACATATGAGAATATGGACAGCTCTTAAAGTATGTGATATACAAGTTAGACCAAAGATTTTTTTACATTTTTCCTAATTGAAAATGAAAAGCAAACATGAGAATGAAATATTAAACTTTTTTTTTTCAATTTTTTTCTTTTTATTAATTATTTTCCTTCAGTAATTTTTATATAATAGAATTAAACTAATTTTCATTTTGTAGCTAAGATCACTAAAGCACTGTGTAATAATTTATGGTATTTCTTTAGTTAGGATTTTTTTCCCCCCAATGTGACCTTATATAAAATGACACACACACACAACACTTTTAGGAGCTCTGAGACATCTGTCAACTTTTAAAGAGATATTCAATTCAATTCAATTAAATTTTATTTGTATAGCGCTTTTAGCCATTGTCATTGCCGCAAAGCAGCTTTACACAATCAAAAGAATTATTTAAGTTTGTATGAAATGTGAATGTGTATGAAT
>JAOVVA010096508.1:0-12167 GCA_028565275.1 Leiocassis micropogon | reverse complement strand
AGAGTGGAGGAAGGGTAACTGTGTAAGACGAGAAGGGGGAGAGGGGAGCTTACTTTAGATTCACACACATACACACACATACACATACACACACACATACGCAGCGCCTGCGCGCACAAACGGAAACACTTATCTGTCGGGATTTATTTTTACTTTTTTTTTTAAAGGTAAACTGCAGGTTAATTTGTTTAATTTTTACTTTATATTTTATGTTAATTATTTCTATGTATTTATTTTTTTTGGGCTGTGGAACAAATAATTTGAGTTTTTCTTATTTCTTATGGGAAAATTCTATTTGGTTTATGAGTGTTTTGGAATACGAGCCCGCTCTCAGAACAAATTATGCTCGTAATCCAAGGTTCCACTGTATGTTAAACGCTGTTGAAGTAGTTAGACTCCAACAAACATCAGAATAATAATAAAGAATGCTGAGAAGAATATATAGTGTGATTGTTTTGCACTGCAGTCATACCAACTATAAATGAATAAAACCTTTGAAGTGTCATTCCATAAATTAAACTTGTATTTTTTGTTAAATTTCTGTGGTGTAAGAGTAAGAAACCATTGCAAATTATGCTGTTCAGGAAAAACAATCAACAGCTCTTCAGATGTGCGGCAGATAAGGTGCATTTTGTTAGTAATTTTCCATCACATCTGACGACAATGTTGCCATTCCTCAAGACGTTGTTCCATTTTCTGCACTTGCTGTGTTGTTAGCTAGCTAAATGATTTCAATCATAAGTTCACTCAGTAGCTGGTTAACATTTGGTGACTGAGTTTCCTAGTTGCCTAGCAACACCGTTTTCACAGCTCCAACGTGTTGTGTGCTCACCGTCCCATGCCGAAACACCGATTCACTGGGTACGTGGGTGGGTACTGGCAGACCAAGAGAAATCGGAAAATTCATCCTCAGAGAACAAAAAGCAAAAATCCAATCCTGACCCTCTCTCACTCCTTTTTCTTTTTCTCTTCCTCTTCTTTCTCTATCTAAAGCAGCAGCTCTAGGGTTTTTTTTCTCTCTGGTCATTTCTCTGTTCGGTGATGGAACATGTACACCGAGCCAAATCAGTTTCAGCGATAATTATGTAAAAGTACCATTAGCAATGCCATGCTCACACTGACTCGTTACTCTCTGTCCTTCTACCTCACTCCATCCTTCCATTTTTGCCTGGCTGGTAAAGGTGTATGACGAGTAGAACAACTGTATGACTGATGAGATGCATGAATATGAGGAAAGCATGTTTGTATATTTTTATACAGATCAAAAAAAAATCCTCAGAATGATGTTTGGACACGGTGTGGAATTTTTCCTTTATTTCTTTACAGAAACTACAGGCTTTTTTTCACAGTCATGTGTAGAAGTTAGAGCCCCCTCAATTAATTTCATGTTTTTGTATGTCAAAGCATCATGAAAATCGTGTGATAATAGCGGGTAGTATTATAGCAAATACAAACTCAAGGTCCTGCCACAGCGTTTCAGTTGAGTTATGATCTGGACTTTGACTAGGCCATGCCAAAACCTTGATTTTCTTATTTTTTTACCATTTTGATAATTTACAGGTTTGCTTCGGATTATTGTCCTGTTGCATGACCCAATTTCAACCAAGCATTAGCGGTTGTCCACACTGTAAAAAAAATAATAAATAAATTTTAAAAAAACAAGCCGTTTCAACGTAAAAAAGTTTAGTAACAAGTTGCACAGCTTTTTACATTTACATTACATTTTTACATTCAACTTTCAGAGGAATTTCCTGGCCAAACTAAATATTTTAAATTGCTGTTTAGGTGATACAGCATGTACCCAGCTTAAGGAGTATTGGTTGTGGGCTAAATTAATTATTTTTCTCTAGAGTTGACTTGGCCCAACTTTTCATCTACTCGAAAAAGTCAAGTTGTCTCCCATTTTAGCCCAATGATGTAGTTGGTTCAAGTTATTGTTTTTCTATAAAAACAAGTTGGTCAAACAATACCCCAACAATTAAAACACACAAACATTACTTTAAAAAAAAAAAAACTTTATTCTTCCAAAACAAGTCAAAGTAAAAACAGCGATCTGCATAAAACAGGAGAATACAGGTTCTATTTTGCTTAAAGGTCAATAAAATATCTGAATAACGCCAGAGGCTTATCAGTCTCTTACTGATTCTTTCTTAGAATGATCATAACCATTTTTAAAAACTAGCAAAGATGAACAGTTTTTATCCCCCCAATGTTTCAGACTCCGCATGTGAATCTGAGGGGAGCGCGTCTCTCCAAGTCCAATAATAAACGTGCGGATGGCTTCAGAGGTGTACGTCCAGTCCTTTTGGAATTCAATGTTTAGTGCACAGACCTGACCAAACATCACTCCTAAAGCTGCTGCATAGTCACCCAGGCCCTCAAGGACTACAGCACCCTCCAACACCACATCAACTTCATCAGCTTGTTCACGCTCCTTCAGTAACTCCAAAAGGCCCTCCGTCACTCCATATCTAGTTATGATCAAAATAAAGGGTATTAAAAGGCTACATACCACCAGAGAGTGTAAAACACTGTTTCTGGAATTCTAACGATGGGTTAAAGCTGTGTATAGCTTCACATTCAAAAGGGTTTGATATTTTCAAGGGTTTTACTTTGTCATTTTCAGGAGTAACTACATGTTTGAAGTGATGTTTTAAAATAACCGGGTATCTAATCATTTCACTTTTCATACAGATAAGTTAACAGATATAACACTAAGCATTAGTGACTCCAACCTAACATGGACATTTTTATATCCCCTAACTTACAGAGTACTGAAGCACTGTGTCTCCTTAACTCTTATTTAATTGTTTTTTTTATTGTTTTTTTTTTTTCTCTCTTTTTTCTCGTGTGTGCTGGGAGGAGCAGGACGCTGTTGCTGGGCAAAAGTCAGGGCAAAGTGGGGAAAAAGATAGACATGGTTATGAACAGTTAGCTAACTGCTGTAGAGTGCAGTAACATGAAGCCTAATGGTAGCTAAGCTCACGTCAGTAATGTCAGGGTGCCTCCGTATAACGATAAGTGGAAACACACCGGCATCACATATATAACGTTAACTATCTGAAATATCTGTAAGCTGACTAAAACATATTTTATTTAAAATAATAATAATAATAATAATAATAATAATAATAATAATAATAATAAAAATAATAATAATAATTTGATAGCCAGCAGGGGGAGAGGGAGGCAGGGGTTTTATGAAATCACGTGAGTGCATTGCGATAAAGGTAAATTTCTGGCTCAACATGAGTTTTTTGTTTATTCAGTCTGTGTCTCCAAAGTTTTTTAAGAACACAATGATACCTGTTGTCTGTAAGAAGTTGGGCCAACAATACAATATTAATTAATTCAACATTTATCTAGTTGGATTTTTTTACAGTGCAGATGGCGTCACATTTGACTCTAGAAAACTCTGAGTATAACAGAGGAATTCATGGTTGACTCAATGATTGCCGAGTGCCCAGCTTCTCTGGCTGCAAGAACAAGCCCAGATCATCACCCCTCCACTACAGTGCTTTACAGTGTGTATGAGGTATTTCAGATGAAATGCTGTTTGGTTTTTGCCTGGACAAACAATTCCGCTTTGGTCTCATTTGTCCATAAGACCTTGTTCCAGAAGTCTTGTTGTTTGTTCTGATGCAGTTTTGCAAAAACCGCATTCATGCTTCCATGTTCTATTTAGATAGAACAGGTTTCTCCTGGCAACCCTTTCGAGGGAATATGGTAAATAATAGTACAGTGAAACGAGTTACAGTATATGCTGTTCCTCTTCTGAGGTTGTATTTTCCTAATACTGAGACCAGATGATTTTTATGTTTTTACTCAAAAATAAAACATAAAATTAAAGGAGAGGGTACTAACTTTTAGACATGACTGTATTTATTTTATTATTTAAAAAGTAATGTTAAGCAGAAGACTGTGAGTATGCGAATCATCTGTCTGATCCTTTCTTTTTTTATTTATTCTAGATTAAAAAATTTTTATAATAGTCGATATTAGCTAATATTATTTGAAAAAAATGAGAATCTTAAACGCTTGAAGTGTTTTTCTGAAGTGATTTTCATCTGATTTTAATAAAGCACAGATGAGTTCTGCCGAGTTCTGGATCATGATTGGTCAGAAGGTGTTGATTAATTCTCCATATCAGCATCTCTATCAACAGTGCATGGTTATATTATTTTTATGTCCTCACTTGAATACATTATCGTTTCTATAACAACCGTTCATACGGTAAAAACATGTCTAATCCATGATTTCGAAATGTTTTGTGTAAGAAAATGTTTGTGTAACTTTTATGCAAGGAGTCTCCAGTGTCAGTGGTGAAGCTCTAACTTTACTAAACTTTGCTCTCTAAAGCAATGAGACAGGAAGTAGGGAGGATTTAAGGGAACAAGTATTTACAGCTGCTGTGAAGTAAGAGAGAAAACAGAAAAACTTTTGGTTTTGTAAAGGTTTCATAAAATCAAATGCGACTAGAAATAGATTAAAAGTGTTTGCTTACCTTGTTGATTTTTTTAATACTGGGATTGTTTGTAGAGTGCATGAACAGGTTGCTATGGTAACCATAGACAACCCATTATTAACAACAATGGTTTAAAAAAAACTTAATAGGTTTCTTTAACAGGGAGATAATGAGTGAGAGAGAGACGTTTTGTGTTTCTGGATAGAAGGATTCCTTTTTTTTCCTCTTTGTGTGTATGTGTGTATATATATATATATATGTGTGTGTGTGTGTGTGTGTGTGTGTGTGTGTGTGTGTGTGTGTGTGTGTGTGTGTGTTTACACTCTCTAATTTTAGATAGAATCAGAGCTGACAGGGTGTGTGTCCTCTCATTTAATTTTTAAAGCACTTCTCCTCCCTCTTTATATAATCCTCTTCCTCATCCAGGTTATTTTTATCCTCTGCATCTTTTCACCAGAATTCATCCCCTCTTCCATCTCTCTCTCTCTCTCTCCTCCTGCTCTGCATTCCTCTCAATTTCCCTCTCATTTACATAATAAATAAACAAAAACAATTACATTTTAATAATATACCACTGTATAACAGTGTTACTAAAAATAGTAACACTAGTGGTGAAAATAATAACAATAATGATTAATAATAACAGTGATAACTGTAATAGCAATAATACACACTTGAGGAAAAAGAATCATGGTCAATATCATTACAATAATTCATAGTTAGATATTTATATTTAATTATTGTTTAATTAATATTTTCCTTTCGAATAAGAGAATGCTCTGCAAAAAAAACAAGAAAATGAATTATAATTTAAAAAGTCCCATTTACATGTACACTGATCAACCATAACATTATGACCACCCACCTAACAGTAAGCATGAGAGCCCCACAACCCCCAACACACACACACACACACACACACACACACACACACACACAAACACACACACACACTTCACGGGCAAGCCTTCACTTCCCATGTGCAGCAGTGAGTCTCGGCCGCTCATGACCCTGTCGCCAGTTCACTGCTTTTCCTTCCTTGGATCACTATTTATGTCCTGAGCACTGCAGCCTGGGAACATCCCACAAGAGTTGCAGTTTTGGAGTTGCACTGATCCAGTCGTCTAGGCATCACATTTTGGGCCTTCTCACAGCTACATTTTCAAAATGTTCCAATCTCCAAATTCCAATATCTCATCACAATGGCAGCTGGAAGTGGAGAACCTTTTTTCCTGAAGTTGATGTGTTGGAGGCAGAAAATAAATGGGCAAGTGTAAGGGTTTGAGCAACTTTGACAAGGACTAGAATGTGATGGCTAAAGAACTGGATCAGAGCAACTCCAAAACTGTAGTTCTTGAGGGATGTTCCCAGGCTTCAGCGGTCAGACCCGACCAAAAGTAATCCAAAGAAGGAAGGCCAGTTCAGGTCAGTTTTATTTGTACTGTATAGCGCTTTTAACAATAATTAATTGTCGCATAGAAAATTATGGAAATGTTTATGAAGTGTGAAAGAAATGTGTATGAATCAAAATGATCAGATTGTTCGTGATGACCAAGCCGAGGGCAACAGTGGAAACAATCTTAGATCAAATGAAAAACTTAATAAATGTTAAAAAAAAAAAAATCTTGTAAATCAAATTAGTGAATAGGTTAATGCAGGTGTCAAAACACACAGTGCATCACTGTTATGATGGCAAAAGTGGGGACCTACACAATATTCGGCAGGTGGTCATAATGTTATGGCTGATCAGTGTAGCAGTGTAAACATTACTATTAAGAGTTTTACTGCACAGCAGTGGAGGAAATGTTGGGAAATGCTGCCCCCTGCTGGCTGTAAGTTAGAACATAAAGCTGTGGGGTTGGGGGGGGGGGGGGGTCAGAATTTTTTCTACACGTGTGTGAGGGGAAGAGCCTCAAGAACCTTTACGTTCAACTTCACTTCAAGTGTGAATCTACATTTTTAAACGTGATTAACCAGCGCCATGAGGACGTTAAAGGACATTCCAATGAACGAATGGAGACAATTTAGGGTTTTTTTTTTTTAATAATTTCCCATTAATAATTAATTTTCACTCAGTGAGTTTTTTCTTTCAGTTTTCTTTTTTTTTTTCTTCTTTCAATTATTAACTGAAATAGGTATACTCTATATTTTTCTTCATAATCGCTTCAGTGGCCGGAATGTTGTAGATTTGTTTATCCGTAGTTCCACTGATCAACCAGCAGAGGGCAGCACAGCACCAAATCTGAGAACACTTCTGTACCTGGATACAGTAGGTGCGGACTACAAGTACGAGTTCAGCCTTCATTCGTCACATATTCATTACAGCACACAGTGAAATTCTTTTTGTTTTGTTAGTAGGCTGGGATCCGAGCGCAGGGTCAGCCACGATACAGAGCCCCTGGAGCAGACCTAAGGGTTAAGGGCCTTGCTCAAGGGCCCAACAGCGGCAACCTGGCAGAGCTGGGGCTTGAACTGCCTACCTTCTAATCAGTAACTATATATTAGTAGCTATATATTACTATATATCAATATATGTGGTGACACCCCCGGTGATTAGAATCATTTACAATCACACTCTCCAGTGTCACCCAAATGAGGAAGGGTTCCACTCAGACTTGCTCACTAGGGATGATTTTGTTCAACATCCAGGATGTTTTTTGTTGCTTAATTTCTGTAAAAACTTCTATACAAACAAAATAAAATAAAATTGAATTGAATTGAACACCTTTCCTGACGCAACCAATCCCATTTTATCTGGGTTTAGGACCGGCACTGCATGCATGAGTTTGGGCAACCCACCAACACCAGAGCAGGTTTAAAGCAAAATTACACTTACACTAGGCATGGATCTGACTACGCTCGATGTGAACACTCTGTACTGTACGTGGGTGTGAATCTACTCCACTTAATGTGCCTGTTTGTTTGTTTTTTTTGTTGTTGTATTCATGCACAATTCAAATCAGATGTGAAAGCTAATCATACTGAAACACTCTTTAGAACATGACATCATCAGTGCTTGCTGTCTCCGCATAAAATATGTATGGCTGATAAATTCATAGAGAGAAGGTATTCACCGCCAGTGCATTCTTCTTCTTTGTGTTTATTGGTGGATTACAAACTAACTAGGTGCATACTGCCACCTGCTGTATCAGGGTGAGTGGGAACGCCAGTGAACTTGGGTATGGAATAAAGTTATTAATGTGAAAGCTGACCTTTAGGGTCCAAAGGGTCCAAAACAACTTGAAACAGACCAGAAAGTGTGTTTTAGTCCTCACATAGTCTCTAGCCGTGAAAGACTTTCTTGCTGGTTCTTTTCAGTCTTAGTTCACTCCACTTCCCATTCTCATTTTTTGACCAAATGTCGATTAGATTTGTGGGTAACTGACTGCCCTTATGGTTTCAAAGTGTTTTTCACGTTTTCTTCAGCTAGTTCCAGCGTTATACAGCCATCTTGTCAAACCTCTTCCCTTTTTTTTTCAATTTTCCAAATATTTTTGTGTTTTTATAACTCATTACTAACTGGTTCCACACTTGCTGCCTGACCTACATTGGGATAAAGAGAGGGAAATGTGTGAACGTGAGTTACTGCTCCTCAAAGGAACCCCTGAAACACAGAAAATGGGTCTAAACTGAATGATTTCTGAGGTTAGCTGTTGTGTGTCACTCTGATGTTTTCCAGTGACGTTTCTGATCATACTAATGAGAAATCCGGTGTAAAGATAGTAGAGAAGCACAGATGTTGGGACAAGAGTTGGACTTAATGCCCCACAATGCAATGCAGCTATACAATGCAACTGAAATTATTACATCCATGAGATGGCAAGCGTGAGCATTTTGGTGGTGTTATTAGCATGAAACTTAGTCTGTTCAAGTAGCGTGTAGACATGACGAGGACAGACTTTAACACTAAAGCGCCGCTGCATCACTGTCTTTAGGTAGAACTGTCTAAATCAATCTATAGCCTCTATCAAACAGGTAGTCGTGGTAAACCTTTAACCAAGGTGGAAATAAAAGCTTAAGCTAAAAAGGTGTCCCTGGATTAGCATTACATAATATCACTTAGAGAATTTTTCTACCAAAGATAGAAGCGATTATATAAACGTTGGATAAAAGAAGAGGCAGAGGTGGAGAACAGTGGAAGATAAAAGAGAAAAGAGGCATTGCTAGGGAGCGAGGGAGGGAGGGAGAGAGAGAGAGAGATTTGTGATGAGTTCAAGGAAGACAGTTATGATGAATGCAGTCAGAAACAGGTCAGAGAGAGAGAGAGAGAGCGAGAGAGAGATAGAGAAGGAAGAGTGGGAGGAAAGAGAAACCAGCAGTACAAGCGCAGCTCCATCGGTGTTAGAGACACACAGAATCCCAGTGAAGTTTGATTTCATACCCGGGTGGAGATGGGTGTAATGTTCGGGACGTTCTCCCTGCCGAGTGTACAGGTGGCTCGTTCTCACTGCAGGTCAGGTAAGAACACCTCAGCTGACTTATACCACCAACTGAAACAAATCAAGTTACATAAAATACTTTACGTAGAAATGTCCAGTTATGCAACTTGTATGACCGTGTCGGTTATGTTTTCTTTTACTTTGGAGCTTTTTTGTTTTAACCATCATCTTAAACCACTAATTAAATATTATGTAAAAAAATAAAAAATAAATAAATAAGATCAATGGAGAATTTTTATTTGTCCTTATCTCACTGCAGTTTGCCTCCAAAATATTTTCCAACAAACACAGTTAGTTATACACCGATCAGCCATAACTTTACAGCAAAAAAAAAAAAATGATGCACAATATTGTCTGGGCCATTTGGGGCGTGTCTCCGCAGGGCCTTTGGGGATGTGCTGTGCTGCCTGGCACCGGGACGTTAGCGGCAGGTCCTTTGGGTGTTATGGGTTGCAGAGTGTAGATCACACTTGCCTGTCTGTTGTATCTATTCTGTATCTGTATCAATCAGATTGAGATGTGGGGAGTTTGGAGGCTGGGTTGGCGACCTTGTGTTCTTTGCCAGCTAAGCCCCTAGGTATCAGGGTGTGGTGCACTGGGAGTCCTGGTGCCTTTCTATCATGGCCAGCACTGATTTTCTTTGTGCTACATTGGAATCAGACCACATGAGCTGGTTTGTGGTCCAGTTTAGTGGTATATAATAGATATTCAATGTTATTCAATTTGGTGCTGATGTCATGGCTGATTGGTGTATTTCCTAAAATCTTAGCAAATTAATAATTGACCTCAAAGAGTTCTAACTCCCCTTGGCAGATCCAACTCAGAGTCCTAGAGAGGAAAAACTGACCGTGCTCTCTGGATGGGAGAAGCTTACTCTGTCTCCCATGTCAATCAATGTGATGGGTTAAAGTGTGTGATCTCATGCACATGGAAGAGATTTTCTTTGAGTATGATACGTAGCCCTGTGACACTGGTCAAAAAGGTGTGGATGGCTGGCGTCACATGTCGCAGAGGAAAATGGAAATAAAACAGAGTGACTGAAATACAGACATTTTTTACACGCTATAACAAATACAACCTCTGCTTAAAAAAAAAAAAAAAACAACTGTATCGTGGTCTTTCAAAGCAAAGTCGTTTGTACCTTTAGAATGTATTTTCCACTTGGGAAAGTAAATGTAATGTTCCATTAGGATGAACGTGGCGTCCTATGAATACCCGGTCCTTATGCTCTTACAATAAGGGGGAAAAAAACAAAATATGAAAAAAAACCTAATAAAGAAGTAAGAAACGTAGTTAAATTAAAATAAAAATTGTTAGCGCTGTCCGAAGATGGACGTAATTGGCTAACAGAAGCTAACTCAACAAATAACTGAGAAAATTCTTCCTGAGTGCAGTCATGCAACTAAAAAAGCATTTTAACATTTTTAACTAGCATGCGGTGCTCCGGGCTCCATTCTTTTCTCTGTGGTTTAATAAACACATCTCATAACCGCCTCCTCCGAATGTATTAAGCTTACAATTGGCCCCGGGCTGCGTTTTAATGAAAAGAGACGAGATAGAGAGAAGATGAGGAGGAGGAGGAGGAGGAGGAGGAAGGTGTGGAGGAGGAGGGGGAGGAGGAGAGTGAGGCTGCAAGTAGATGATAAGAGAATAAAATATTGGAAAATAAAGAGATCCTGAGTAGAGGAGGAAGAAGAGGATGAGGGGGAGGAAGTGGAAGCTGGTTGGCAGCGTGATTGACGCTGCTGCTGAACAGTGAGTCAGGAGGAGAGTGAAGTGATGAAGAGTATTATGTGAAATTTGGGGATTGAGCCAAAAGAATTACGGGCAGCCAGAAGTGTTGACAGAAGTCCTTAGGGGTTCCTGTGTGTGTGTGTGTGTGTGTGTGTGCCTGGAGAAAACATATTGTCTCATCTCAATCTTACACAACATGAGTAAAGAAGGAACAAGACACTGAAAAATTTTTACTGAAGCTGAACGGCTAACATAAAAAAAATAAGAAAAAAGAAGTTAGCATGGCGTGAGTAACCAAATGGTACAATTGTGTGTGACACCTGGCATTGGGTTCAGGAATCCAGTCTACACCAAGTTGCAATTTGGTAATTGTGTTCACCTCACAGGTGTGTTGTTGCTGGTCGTTCTAAAATAGCACAAATTAAAAGTAGCATCAGTATTCGACGCTTTCCCCAAGATATGAAACTACTACAGACGAGTACAGAAGACATGAGCTAAGTGGGCCACTCCAAACCCCAGAACTACATCTACAGCACATGCAGTGCCCGCTTTGAGACAGACTGCCTTGAAGAGAAACCCTCCCTTATGCCTGAAATGGGACGAAAAGAAAAGAAGGAAGTACTTTTGAAAGCAGCAGCAAAGCTAGCCATGATCCCCAAGCCGCCAAAAACATAAGAACACAAAAACACAATACACCAACCACCATGAGGGAGACTCCAGTACAAGTCGTACTGGCGTTTGAAAAGGTTTGTCTGAGCAAACATCTAGGGCTTCAGATATCCATTTCATAAACTGGTTCAAACGTTTTAGTGAAGTGACCCAGCTGGCAGTGAACATGCTAGCAAATACTGTATAGCTTAGAAAAACGTTACAGGCTCACTGTATCATCACCAGATTAGCGAAGTTTATAATGAGATTACATCTGACATTAGGTTTAAAATGACGCAGAATATATCGAGTAGGTTGTTCTGTCCTGTTTTTCATTTAAAATATGTTTTCATTTAAAATATGACTTTATTCACTTTCATCCCACAAACCGGCGGTCATCCTGTTTCGACATTAAACACGTTATCTGGATCAAGATCCCAGTCACACAGTTTATTAAATTCTTCCATTTGGATTTGGATTTGGGTTTGTAAAATTAATTAGCCTGATTATACAATAGATCCAAATTCTTCTGAAAATTTTGCATTTTCAGGATGACAGAAGATCTTTAAATTACAAAGTAGCTAAACAAGCCTGTGTGAATAATGTTGAAGCTAAACGGCTATTTTTAAAAACAGCTAATGGTTTTTTATTAGTGGTTGTAAGTGTATTAGATATACACTACAGTACAAGTCAAAAGTTTGTACACCCTTCTAACTCCATAGTCGTTCCTGATGTTTATTTCTCTCTACACTGTAAAACAATACTGAAGGCGTTTACCTAAAACACACAATAATCTCCTTTGAACAGTTGATATTGAGATGTATATCTGCTACTTCTGCTCTGTGAAGCTTCATAACGGCTCTAATCTGAGGTGCTGGTTG
>JAOVVA010096478.1:0-12168 GCA_028565275.1 Leiocassis micropogon | reverse complement strand
ATGTTCATTTAAACAGGTGAATAAAATCTATAAAGTGTCAATGTTTTTACAACAAATACCAAGCCTGACCATATAATGTGGGTTATGTAAACGCTTGGAATATTTCCCGAATTTGCCAGAATTCCTCAAACAGTGATAAAGTCCAGAAGGGAAGTTTGTTTGCTAAGATAAAGTTCATCACAAGCAATCAGTTTTTTTTTTTTTTTTTAAGTTAAAAATGGCCATTAGTTTTTGCTCTTTCAACCTTCTGTTTCAGGAAACATGATATTGCTTCCTGTTTTTCTCTTTAAACATTTTGAAGCATTTTATTTATTTATTATATCTTATTCTTTTGACATGACTTGACATTCAAGTAGTGTTCAACTAAAACCCAGTATTTGAGATGGAATTTCTTATGAACTACAGCGCAAGACAGACTGAGGCTTTCTTGAAAATAATATTTTTTTTGACATGTCCTGACCTGAAGTGTTTTATTCCTCTTAATAATCATGCAACACTAACAACCTTTATTTATGTATGACACTTCATTCTTCATCACTTTATAACTACATTTAATGCTGAAACAAGTTAACTCATGTTACCAATCATGTTATAACAGAAATAAACCTATAGAAATAAACTTTAATAATAAGTAAATAAATACAGCTTGTTGAATCAGAAAATGCAAAGCTCTCTGTCCTGAAGACTTTCTTGTGTCCCAATGTTTTTAACAGTAACATTAACATTATCCATTTATGTGGCTTGTCCAGCATCATTATTATATGTTGCTATAGAAGAGACATAATGTGTTAGAATAAGTCCATTAATGTATAAGTTTAAAGTTTCCACATTTGTGAAATTTGAAGATTTGCATGTATCCTGTCTGGAATGCATCACTACAATTTCAAATCAGAAATTCATCAAAATTTTTGTTTTTAATCGCATATTATTTGTTGCCCTTAATTAGAGCATTTATATTCACATATACATTTAAGATAAGACAAAAATTATAAGAGATGTGTTAAAGAATCAATGTCTAATGAGAAGTCTCTATAAAGATGATCAGATTTTTTTTTTTCTTTTGCAAAGATTAATATCTGTTTAAACAGAAAACATACACTTTTTTTAACTGGCAATTAAAAAAAAAAACATTTAAATGTTACCTAACATACAGAATGACTTGAGGAACTGTGCCCTTGACCCGAGTTGTGATGTTCAATCCCAGAGGTGGGACCAAGTCATTGTGTTTTGAGTCACAAACAAGTCATAGGTCTTGGAATGCAGGTCAAGACTGATAAGCCCAAGTCAAGTTACAGGTCCTTAACTAGTACTCTTGAGTTTTAAAGAATTAAAAAACTCAATTGAAGTATGGGTATTTGAGAAGTCAAAATCATGTAGTGGATATCCTTTAACTGTTAAGTCAACAAAAAATTTGGACTTGAGTGCAGGATGAATCCACATATGTGACTTCAGACTTCATAAATCTGTTTATGTACTATCCTTGGTAGCAGGGCGCCTCTGAAGATTCTGGACCCCTTGAAAGCCTAATATACCAACATTGACAGAGCCAAATCTGGCTTTGTCGGTAATAGGGTAGTATTCCTGATTGGAGGCTAAAGTTAAAGTCAACAAGTGTATCTACTGTAGATTTAATCCACAACTGGGTAATACTGTAAAACATGAATTTTATTTAATTGTTTTTTTTTTTCTTTTCTTTTCTTTTACAATTTGGCCTTTCATTGCTGTATTTTATGTGTTCTTACTTACAATGTGAAATGTACAGACAGAGGCAAATTGAAATGGTATTTAAGGTAAAAAAAAATTATTATTTGTTTAGGTGTGTGGGGTTATTTGTGCGATGACTGTTTGTGGGAATGTTTTTTAAAACTTCCTGGGAACCAGTTAATGTCCCTACAGAGGAAGAAATATCTGAACGCTTTAAGGGGATATGTGTGTCTCTGTGTGTGTGTGTCTCTGTGTGTGTGTGTGTGATATTTTTAGATCAGAGGGTTTCTTGTTCACTTTGAAGCAAAATATCTTTCTTCAAAGACCAAGACAAATATTCTACCTTAAAAATAAATTTCTTTTTTTAATAAATACTATATTATTGTTTGTTGTTGTTTTTTTTTTTTAGACTGTTGAGTCCAGGTTTGATGTGGGATCTGTATTTATTCTATACAATGGCAGGAAAAACTATCCATCTGTCTTCACTATCTCCAGTGCTGTTTCTCTTAAATATAAGCACTTAATGTAGTTTACATTCCATAGATCAAGGGTGGAGAATAACATGAAACAGATGTGTGAGGGTGTGTCTGTGGGAAGAAAAAAAAACTCTTGTGGAATGATGTGTGTGAAATTGTAAAACACTAGTGCAGAGTATGTGTTTTCTGGCATTGGATGGATTGTGTTAATGTGGCTGCCACTGCTTAAAACAGTTTAAAAGGGAAATGTGACGTATCAATGGGTTATTAGTGTATAAATTAAAAGTGCTTCAGACAATCACAACCACAGCCATGCTTAAACTGAAACTCACCTAGCCTTATACACCAATAATCATTGCTCCTCATCAATAACTATTTTCCATAAATCTTCACACTAACCCCTATGTATTTTAATATATTACACACAGAGACAAATACTCATACACAGTGATAGCAGCAATTTTCTCTAGAATATTTGAACCCATTAAAAGATAGCAATAACTGTGTATGTGGCATCGAACCAGATATGCATCACCCCACCACACACAATCACATGTCCACAAAAGCCTGCATCTGAACCAATTTTATTTCTTTTGTCTTGTCAGCATGATTTCCACCTGTGAGAGGATTTCCCCATCCAGTCCCCAAGAATTAATTTGTCGTTAAAATGTAATGGCTCGGACTCAGTGTAATTTGAACTTCTCATAAAAAAATACAATGAAATAAAGCCTGGATATTCATATTACTTCTAATTAATTAATTGTTACTCCTATTTAAAAGCTAGCTGCAGCATAATGGAAAAATTACCTTGAGTCATCATTGGACTCCTTGGAGTTTGAGCCATGTAGCAACAAATCAAAGAAAGGGTTAATGCAATGGAACAAACTTCTATTTAATATGAATAGCTTTTGATTACAACACTAAATAAATTTCATAGAGGGCCTCAGGTTAATGATCATAATGCAAATGGCATAAAGTCATTTGGTGTAGTGAAAATATTATGTTGTTATATGTTAATGTAAGATGGTGAGTTAAAATAACAAAATTTTTAAGAGTCGTGGTTAGTGTTTCTGTCCATATTTCAGTACTGAAAATGATGATGGGCTGGATGAAAGAAGTTTCAATTAAACAGGCTATCTGTTAAATTGTGCGGTTTTGTACACAGTAGAATTCCTGTGAGCTAGACCTATAAAAACTTATAGGGTGGTAAGACTCTGGGTGTTAATTTAACATTTGCTGTGTAGCTATTCACTTGCATTAGTGAGTATTTTGGACATAGCGTTTACTGTGTACCGCTTAATTCCCCTGTCTATATTACAGGAATAAATTTGAAACCTAAAAATGAAACCCAGATGCCTCACTTTACAGTAGGTGTTTTAGTAGATATTGCTAGCACTGCAATAAATCAATTATGATCTGCATGTTCTCATTAAAGTCGCCTGACCATGTATTTAATATACTGTACATCTGATCTAGTACCGAATATGAAAGTAAAGAATTTCAGATTTCAGACAGCCCTAAAAAAAAAAAACAGATTTGTTTCACATTAGGATTGAAAAAATCAGATTAAACATCAGAATTAAATCACTTTAGCCTAGTAATCTGAACGTAGCCTGAATTATGTTAGACGTTATATTGATTTTAGATAACTACAGTATACAGTATAATGATCCAGCAACTGCTATCTAAACTCCACGTAGCCTAGTAGCCTTGCCTATGTTTCTGATATTTCCAAAGTTGTTTAAAGTCATGTGAGGCACCCTGGGCAGTATTTTTCTACGGAGGCCAGGTTGAGGGGAATTTATTTTGTGTGCATCAGATGTACTCAGAATTACGCTATTGAACCGAGCATAAAGCGAGCATGAATCAAGGTGAACTTAGCATTTATTAAATAGCTAATGATTTGCTTTTTTCACACTATTTAGAAACATTACACCTGGGAAAACTATCTGTAAACTGTAATTTGTGCTTAAATTTCCCAGAAATGCTTATTTTGGCACAGAACAACCAGGAGCAGATCACTAATAATGTTTAATTCTCATTCTTTGTAACAAAAACATTATAATTGTCATGTGTTTGCATGTACTATTTATGCTATTTCAATGCCTGAAGAAATATAAGTGCTTTCCTTAATGGCCTACATGTTGCCGGGCAAAGTGTACTGTTATTACCTAACCTACTGAAAAAGCAAACTGTTTAAATAATATATCATGCTTCCCAGCGGTTTCCTGCTAATTACTGAATTCTATCTCAACATCCATTAGTCAGTGTACCTCCAACCCAAGGGCAGGGCTCTGGGAATCCAAGAATTTTTCTAACCCTTAAAGGCTAAAATAGGTCAATTTCTTATACAATTGTATTAGGGTGAAACTGCATATTAAATTTAAAGTGGAATTGCATTTATATGCCACAAAATGATTTGGAAATGCTAAAAACTACCAAATGTGATTCTTTCTTCTTTGTTTAAGTGTACGGTATAAACACAAGAATTAGATATTTAAAATATAGTTCCGGTCAAAAGTTTGGACAATTATGTTCAGATGGCAGGTGATTTAGAGCAATTGACAATTATGAGCAGTTGTCTTGTTCAGAGTAAGTGTGGGTACAAAGTCAATAGTCCTATTAGTGCTAATACAACTACAGTACAATTCATATTAGGAGAAAAAACAGTTCAGTTAAGGGAAAAGACAATGCATCATTACTTTAAGAAATAAAGGTCAGTCAATCCAAAAAAACTCAGAACTTTGTATGTATCCCCAAGAGCAGTCGCCAAAACCATTAAACGCTATGATGAAACTGGCCCTCAGAAGGCCCATCCCAGGAAAGGAAGACCAGGAGCTACCTCTGCTGCAGAGGATAAGTTTATCAGAATGACCAGGCTCAGAAACTGCCGATTTACAACACCTCAGATTAGAGCCATCATAAATGCTTCTTGGAGTTCATGACACATACTGTATTTCAACATTCACTGTAACAAGAGGAAACTGCATGAGTCAGGCCATGGTCGAATTGTGCCAAATATATCGTTACTTTGGCAGAACAAAAGCAGAATAGACTTGCTTAGGCAAAGAAACACAAGCAATAGGCATACGATTAGTGTAAAACTTTCCTTCGGTCTGATTAGGTGACTCTGTTGTTTATAACTGAGGACATATTTACTCAGCATGGCTACCACATCTGGTTTGCACTTAGTAGGGCTATCATTTGATTTTCACCAGGACAGTGACCCCAACCACACCTTTGGGTTATGTAAGAGCTATTTATCACTGAAGGAGAGTGATAAATTCTGCATCAGTTGACGCCACAATCACCTGATCTAAATCCAACTGAGATGGTTTGGGATGAGTTGGACCAAAGAGTGAAGGAAAACCAGCCAACAAGTACTCAACATCTCTGGGAACTGATGGTGACATCATGAGGTCGACTGAGAGAATACCAAGAGTGTGCAAAGCTGTCATCAAAGTGAAAGGAAGCTACTTTGATGAATTGAAAATATAAAACATATTCTGAGTTATTTAACACCTTTTTGTTGACAGCATAGTTTCATATTATTTCTGTCATAATTTCAATATCTTCAGTATTAATGTACAATGTACAAATGCTGAAAAAAAGGGAAAACCATTGAATAAGAAGATGTGTCCAGACTTCTGACTGGTAGTGTATATTTGTGAAAATCTGTCAAGTTTTCAAGAGTGTCAAGTGTCATGAGTCATTTTGCCATAATTTCACAATTTCACTACCATATTGTTTATATGTTGTAACTATATTAATACTAGTGCTATATTAAATTACTCGTATTTTTTATCCTTTGCAACAACTTATTGTTATTAGTTAGTTATTATATTTTTCTATGCAGTGTATTTGTAAGCAGTGTGAATGGTTGGAATGCATACAGGGGTCAAAAACAAAATGTGTAAAGGTAACTGGCCAGAGGAGTATGTGTTCATTCTGTACTGCTTGTTGAAACCCAGACATCTGGTCAGAGTCCATTTCAAATGTGGTGACAGGAAAAGCGCTACTCTGAAGCAAAACATAACTTCAAATTGATTTGCCTTATCTATTGACACAAACTAATCACTAATAGTTAAGCATTAAAAGACAACTGTTTTTCCCATTCAGTCATGTCAAAAATTTTAGTTGAATATCCCTAAAGCCTAAGACTAATAATAGTGGGAAATCTAAAACTAGGAATAAAGCATTTTACCCCAAAAAGAATTTCTATTGAACAAATTGAACTTGGAAATGCAAGCAAAACATTGTGTTAAAACAGCAGACAAGACCTCTTCACTGTGAAGCTGTCTAGAGATGCCAAGATTGTGCAAGACCGTCATTAATGCTAGACTGAAGACTTCTATAGTTTTGGTTAAATCTCATTATAAAATGAGGGAAACAATAAAAATGAAGAAAACTTTAAAGTGGTCAAAATGCATTACTGATACTGCCTACAAAAGATTTAAATGGTTAAAGCATTAATAGATTAGTTTTCTCCTCTAAGGTTTAATAGGGAACCCTCAACTGAACGTTTCCCTGTCAGAAAAGGTTTCCTCCTGTTGCTGTTCCTGTAATGACAACATTCCTTCTACCAGAAAGTGAAGAAATAGATGAGATGGTGTTAGTAAAAGTTTGCCGCTCATGGCTAGTAGAACATATAATTATACATATTGACACTGTTACAAGCACTGAGAAATCAATATTCATACAGTAGCAAACAATAAAAATTTTTTAGAGAATCTAAGTGAATCTAAATGAACGTTGTATTTAATTTTCTGTACAAAAATGACTAGCTTCTTTTGTTTTGTCTGTCATTGCATTATAGAGGGAAAAAAACACCAAGCTGCATTATAGACCTGCAAACATTTCAGCCAAGGACACTGATGTGCAAAGTTTCAAAAACAGGGTCAGAAAGAGGGTGATGGGGATGCTGGTGTGTGTTAATAAAATAATGTTTGTATGAACTTACCCCTTTGAGCTTCTCTTCTATTCGTTTTTGCAAATCTCCAGCCAAGATGATGCCAATGCCTGCTATTATCATAACTGCACCAGTTATTATGGAGGCATAGATTAGACAGATCTTGCACTTCATTGTCCCAAATCAGAGACCTCAAGAGGAACTTCAAAAGTGAGAAAAACAAATAGACCAAAAAAAACCTTTAAACTTTAAACTCAAAAAAGCATAACAGGATCACCATGAAAAGTGTGTATCTCTACGATCTCTAACACACTCAAAACTGCCACGCTCAGTCTAAAACCACGTGCTTGCTCAAGTTCACTTGCAGTCACTTGCTATTCTGTTCCTCTTTATCAGACGTATTCAAAAGAGTTCTTCAGAGAGGTTCTGCACAACGTGAGATAACAGTTTAAGAAAGCAAAGAGCTTAAACCCAAACTTTAAAGTTTGAATGAGTTTAGAAGTTTAAGCGAGTTCAGAAGTGTGTTGTTTGCAAGTCAGGCGTGCTCAGGCGTTCCTATGAATGAGTGGGGTGGGAAGAAGGAGGGTCTAAACTGAGCCCTGTTGCCAGATTGACAAAAAAAAAGCTTACTGATCAAGATCTTGAGTTTGAAATTTCCTACTTTAACTGAACATGTTCGTAAAATTGCATGCATTTTTTCTTTTATTGCTGTCATAAAATCTTTTAGACTGATTATTTTTTAAGAGATATCATTTTGACTAACTAAAATAGTCAAGGGGCAGATTTGTTACCGGATTCACTGTTCCCAACAATGTTCCAACAGTAAATAATAATTCTATTATAACAATGTAATACAGTATTAAATATTTACATGAAGGATGGCATGTTGGCTTAGAAGTTATCACTGTGGCATCGTACCTCCAGCATCAGGGGCTCATCAAATCTTGCCTCCATTCTCTGTTTCTGGATTTTGCATGTTCTCCAAATGCTTGGTGGGTTCCTTCTGTCCAAAGGCATTATCAACTTTTAGTCTTTCTAGTGTTTCCAAATTATACGTAGGGTAATTGACTCATATTTTGTTCTGTAGGGCAGCAAGCTACAAAAATATAGTCAATAATACTGTATTAGAGAAAATGCTTTCATATTAAAAAATATATAATTTATGATGATGATATATGATTTTTAAGCCCTTACGGCATAGTGAAATGTTTTTCGCATATCACAGTTAGGAAGCTGAGGTCAGAGTGCTGGGTCAGCCAGGATACAGCGCCCCTGGAGCAGATAAGGTTAAGGCCCTATCTACTTCAAGGTTAATGGGGCTTGAACCCCCAACCTTCTAATCAGTAACCAAGAGCTTTACCCGTTTTAGCCACCACTGCCCCATATTACATAAGCATGTATAACATATACAGTATTAGGTCACTTTCAATTCTATTAAAGGAAATTGATCATAGGTCTAAGGTTCTTTAGGGTCATGTGAGTAAAAAGTATGATGAAACAAGAGGGGATAAGAGCAATCTGGCAACATGGGGTCATATGTGTGTGTGGGAGGGGACTGGGTAAAATGTCTGTGTGTATTCGGAGCTGCTCTGCAAGGTCACACGCACTCTGTATTCAGCTGAATTGTATTCCTCTCTCTCTCTCTCTCTCAAGCGCTCTCACTCGCTCTTCCCCCACTCCCTCACACAATCCCAGAGACACATAAGGAATAAAAGTACAATGCTTTCCCACTTCATTGCAAGTTCTGAATGAACATTCAGAGATAATATACTGAACACTAATGTCTAAAGTGTTGAACAAATTCTGTGGTAAAGCTATTCTTATCGTATACCTTTAACATTTTGTTGTTGTTGCTGTAAATTGTTAAATGTATTGAGGCTGGGAGTTTTCATGTTGTCCCCATGCCTGGTGGGTTTCCTCCCACAGCCCAAAGACATGTAAATAGGCTAACAGGCGTTCTCAAATTCCCTGTAGTGTGTCAATGTGTGTATGTGTGTGCCCTGCGATAGATTGGCACCCTGTCTAGAGTGTACCCTGCCTAATGCTTCAAGTCCCAAAGGACAGGCTTCAGGCCTCCCGTGACCCTTTAGAGGATAAGTGGTATAAGTGAGTGAGAGAGTGAGTATCGAGTCTGGTAAAATGTTATATATTCACAAGTGTGAAGAAACAAGACTGTTTCTCTCTCTCTCTCTCTCTCTCTCTTTCTCTTGCTCTTTCTCACACACACAAAGCTCTTTGTGTCTAAAAATGTAGAAAAATATCATGAGAGACTGCAAGGCCACAGAGAACAAAAGAACAACTCTGACCTGCAATCAGGGTTAGATGTGATTTTTAAAAAAGAGACAGAAGAAAGAAAGAGGAGGGAGAGAGAGAGAATGTAATAAAGTAGTTACACTGGCTTCAATGTAACATCACTCTACATCTGTAACGGGTGTTTTAAAACAGGGACATGGAGGGCGAGAAAGAAAAAGATAAAAGGGGAGCTAGAAAAATGTGTATAGAGAAAGAAAAATGACTGACAATATGGGGAAATATATTTATGGGGATTGTAGAGATATAAAGAGTTTATACCAGAGAGTGAGATAGGAATGTGAAAAAGAGTGAGAGAGGAACGCTACACAGCCACTACACTGCACTGTGTAAACACACAAAGAGTGTAAACAAAGGGTAATGTCAGGACGTAATCTAAACGTCCCAGCTACTGTACTGACATTTTACACGCAGACATACACGCATACACAGCTGGAGCTGTGAATTCTCATGACTGTGTGTGTCCTCTACCTGGCAGAGTTACACAGAGTGTTGCAAACTAGAATTACAAAATCGGTTACCATCGAGTTCATGTTTGTGTGTATGTGTGTGTGTGTGTGTGTGTGTGTGTGTGTGTGGGACAGAGAGGAAAAAGTTTGACTTCTCTCTGTCTACATACAACCAAGCTAAATTTGCAGATTCACATTTTTGTTAAATGTATGTAAAACATTTTTAATCCAGACTAGAAATGAAAAAACAGTCCCAACATTAAATATTGCTTTGTAGCTGTCTAGATTATATATAAACAGGTACCAGACACAAATGTGTACCAGTTCTACTTTAGCTGACAAAGCAAAAAATAAAAATAAAAATTCTCCTGAGTGTTGAATATTACCATGTAAGGCTACGTAAGGCTAAGTAAAATACGTGTACATTTTGAACATTAGTAAAGAGAACATTAGTAGATAGCTATGACTAGATAGTATGTACTGTACTTTGTTATTTTTTCACATTACAGGAACAATTGTCCAGAAAAACATGCAGATGAGAAAAAATTACTTTGAAACACATATTCCTATGCAGCTGTCATTTTGTTCCTTTAATTGCTAGTATTCAGATTTAAGATTGAAGTTAAATTCCAAGATTTAAGCTTTATCCTCATGCCAGCATGGTGGGGTAGTGGTTAGCACTGTCGCCTTGAACCTCTCGGGTCTGTGTGCATGGAGTTTGCATGTTCTTTCCATGCATGATGGGTTTCCTCCGGGTAATCTGGTTTCCTCCCACAGTCCAAAAATATGTAGATTAGGCTAATTAACTGCGCTAAACAAATACTGTTTAAGTCTGATTTCACCATGGCACTGTTGCATGCCTTGGTGCGATTGCTCCCCCAACCCCACCCTCTTGCCAGCTTTTACATAAATATTTTTATACTGTACCCGAGTACACTTGCGCTTTTCGAACAAGCAGATGGCAGTATGCTCCTTGTTGGTTTGTGAGCTGCTGATAAACACAAGGAGAATAAAAGTACAAGGTAGTTAACCTAATATGACAGTAGAAACAAATTTCATCCATTCTAGAGGCTTGAGTTTATACTGGGAAACACATTTTTCCATGGAAAATAGTGTAAATAGTAGTGTGGCAGATAATACTATCCAGCCACACAAAAATAGTATCAATATTACACTTTAATCATATTTATGCCTATAAAAAATCAAAACATTTAGAAGAGACATGTAAATGAAATAAAATCTGAAATAAAGACATTAAACCTCACTTAAACTTAATTTATAATTCCTCATGGCACCGGTTGCTTAAAAAACTAAACCGAAAGTGGCTCCCTTTTTTTTCTTGCTACTGTCCATGCAAACATTCTTCAAACCCATGGTGCTATATCTTGCATATAGTCCATCTATAAATCTTGCACAAAATGGCAAAAAAAACTAAACCCACAAAAAATATGTGAACTTGCTTCGCTTCTTTCCACTGATGTTCGGTTCAGTTGCTCGTATGTCGAGAAAAATTTCTTGTAAAATTTCAGTTCTTAAGGCAAAAAAGTTGTGAGGCCGGGCACGTCGTGTGCCGAGGTACCACTGTACTGATATATACAGTAGGAATAAAACACATCGAAAGCAACACAGAAAGCATTTTGCATGGTATTTGCATGCTATTTTATCAGCTATAATTGTATAGTTTAGACAATGAGATCAGTGTGTTATTTTCAGAAGAAGCAGATGGCATCAATGATCACACTCTGTAGCTCCTGGCTTCTGTGTTCAGATGTGGTTGGCTGATTTGAATCGTGCCTGATTACATCATACAGTACATACAGTACATCCTGCCTAGGGACCACCTTTAACAAATAGAGTCGACCGTGGTACATGGAGTGTTCTTATTATGCAAACTTTTTTGCCTTAAGAGCTGAAATTTTACAAGAAATTTTTCTCGACATACGAGCAACCGAACCGAACATCAGTGGAAAGAAGCGAAGCAAGTTCACACCTGTCCTTAGGGAGTCCCACGTTCAATGGTCTAGGATTGTCTCTGTGAAGATCTAACCAATCATACATGAGACGGATTCTTGCAATTCAAAAGCCAGGGTTAGTCATAAAGTGATATTCTTTTTCACTTTATGACTAACTTATTACTGCATCTATTATTGCTAGAAAGTAGAACTGTGCTTTGAAACACTTGAACATTTTAAATGCAATCTTAAAAATGAAACAGAAAACATCATTTACCCTGCTGATCAGTCTCAATCTTAGCTGATCAATTAAATTTGATTGATGCACTATAGTTTTAAAACTATTCAATATAGCATTGGTATCTGAT
>JAOVVA010096457.1:0-12169 GCA_028565275.1 Leiocassis micropogon | reverse complement strand
ATCACCCGGGGTTCGAACCAGCGATCCCCGGATGATAGGGCGAGCGCTTTACCACTGCGCCACTCGGAGGCCCCCACTTTGTCAGTTTTAAGAACAAATCCAACTTATGAACGTGCTCTTGGAACGGATCTCGTAAGTCAGGGACTAAACGTAAATAAATAAATAAATAAAAAGGATATTTCCCTACTTTTGGTCTAACCAAGTCAATTAGTTTTTTCCCCCTAATCTGCCCTCATATAAGAAGCTCCGCCCCACTATCTTGTTGCTCAGCTCTGCAGCTCCCTGAAGGGGCGTGGCTCAGCGTTGGCTCATTCACACTCACAGTGAACCGGCGCATTCGAAGAAGGAGTTCTGAGGTATAAAAAAAATGCATTATCTGAGCAGATGGAGAAAGAAACACACACACTCGGGTGGGGCGCTGAGATCTTTGTAAACTTGTTAAAGAAATTGGAAAATAGTTAGAAATTGTATCCGTCAGCAAGGAGAACTGGTTGAAAAATTACACACACAAACACTTTAAATAATAACGCAATACAATAAATAACGCACCCAATAAATCAGCTCTGGGCCTTTCAGAAACAATACATGAGGCTATGAACAGAGAGTCTTTATTACTACAGACTTGGGGCTTCTGATTTTTTCCAAGACAGACCCCGTCCTTCAGAGGCTCGACACGCACTGACTCACAAACCCGACGCAAATTATCCCGAAGTTTGATCTCGGCACAAGTGGCGATCTCACGAGACTCTGGTGACCATGGCTGCAGAAAATAAATGGACCCCCCCCAAAAAAAAAATATAATAAAAAAATGAGGAGGATACACATGCCTACATGTCTCCCATGAGCATGGAACAAGCACTTAACACTGCTCAAAGCTGAAGCTGAGGATTTTGAACTAGATGCACGATAGCTTTTAAAAATGTGTCACGTGCTTAACAATGTAACTAAAGACTGCAAATGACACCAAATACACCAAGAATTGTTTTTGGGTTTTGAGTTTCTTCATGGAATTATTTAAAATGGTCATGTTTTATGTTATGTTTCACTACCATGGGAGTCTTTTTTTATTGTATAAAATATTTACATTTGTTTATCTGATGCGGTAAGTCTGACAGCACAGAGCTAAAGCAGATCAAACCTCAGAAGAAGAAGTACAGCTGTTTGTGACTTTAGCTTGCACACTGTGGTCAAGAGAGCATCTGCTCGTGAAACTGTCAGCTGCAAACGATGCACACACACACATACTTTACTAAACAGGAGAAGAGGAGAATCCACTTTCGAGGTCATATATTACATCCGACATGCTGCATACGTACGAGGGGCGTCCAAGTCAAACCGGGACTTTTGGTTGCGCAGAATAACAGATGCTTGGACACCATCAAAGAAGAAAATATTCTCAGAAGCCACGATCGGACTGCCTGTTTCAGCTCTGAAACGCCGGCCTCCCAGGAACTCCTTTAATGGTCCAAACATGTGGAAATGGCTTGGAGCGAGGTCGGGACTCCAGCCGAGTTCCTGTAACGTGCAAGTGGTGTCGGTGAATGATTGTGTGTACAAGGATCAGGCGTGTTCCACTGGCTGAATGTTCACGGGAACGACTGCAATGGCGGATCCAAGCCACCTTGTACGGCCTTCTTTAAAACGTTTGCACCGTTCACGCTTTAATTCACCATGAATTTCATCACAAGTCCCGGTTTGACTTGAACGCCCCTCACGACTTGTTAAAGCTACGGTTTTAACCATAAATGAAAAGAAACACATGATTGGGTCATGTGACGAGGATGCGCCGCCTGATAATCCTGTAACTAGGAATGATTCACGTCACAAAATTAATGTGGTTAAAAATTAAGAAATGCACAGAAAGGTCAGATATGGTTGCAAGTACTGTAGCACAGCTGAAGACACGCCCCCAGAGTTCTGGTGTGGATCACTTGCCTGTCAGCTTGATCATCACAGAGGAGGACGACGCGGCAGAACCCATGTCACATGAAACGTCCTGCTGTAAAGAGCTCGCAGTAGCACTGAGACTATTTTTTAAATATAAATACTACAGAGTATTTTTTTTATTATTATCTACTATTCTATTCTGTTATTAGATACTGTATTTACTTTTTTTATTCTGATTGAAATCCATTACTTTCTGTTCTGGGAAAAAAAAAAAACACTCTTGTTCTGTTCTCTTCTAATAATACGTGCTTGCCTCACACAGAGCGCTATCTATTCAGCCGGTTCCGGCACACGCCTGAAACACCACCGCCAGGGCGTCCTGCGGGAACACGTTAGTCCCCGGGGCGCGCCGTAGTCTAGGAACACCCCTTCACCTGTTTGTGCACCACGTCAATATGTCGCCTCGGCGGAGGCGAAACCGTCGCCCGGGAGCCCGTGCCATCACCAAGACTACGATCCGATCCGCGTCCGAATCCGAGACTTCATCCAGACTCGTCACAATCGGGTGAAATCTGAATCCTCGCTTTTGAAGACGTGATTCAATGCTTTGTGTTGCAGAGAAGAGAAGCGACCGTATCCGCTTTCATTATTCTCAAACAGTGTATGTGTGTAATGATGTCGATACAGTGTTTCATAAGACATAAGATTTCAGAAGCGCAGGGAGGGAAGGAAGGAAGGAAATTTGGGTTGGTCACATATTGCGGTCGGATGCAAGCGCAGAAACAACACAAGTGTAACATCTTGTATTTCACGCAAACGTTTCTACAACAAAATGTGACCACAATGCAATCCCGTGTCACTTTCCAACTTTCCAATATGGCGGATGTCTTGGGGTAGAGAAGCTTATCACTTAGTTGGATTTAATCACAGTAAAATCACTGATCTGTTATTGTTACTGTTGACAAAATGATCCTCATTGTCACCCTTGTTTTAATTCCTGACCACCTTCGCTCCAAATGACCTGGAGTGCTCCAGTCAGGGTTTTTTTTTTTTCAGGATAATCCTCAAGAGGTGGGTGGACAAACAAAAACCCACAAATTCTGACAAACACCAAGCACTGATCATGCAAGAATAAACTGCCATCAGTCAGGATGTGGTCCAGAAGTTGATTGACAGAACCCCAGGGCGAACTGCAGAGGTCTTTTAAAAGAAGGGTCAACACTGCAAATATTGACTCTTTGCATAAACTTAACATAACTGTCATTAAAAGCCGTTGAGACTTATTAAATGCTTGTGGTTATACTTCAGTACACCTGAAAAAAAGATCTAAAAACACTAAAGCAGCAGACTTTGTGAAAAATAATATTTGTGTCATTCTCAAAACTTTTAGCCAGGGCCTCGTAGAGCTGGCGGTAATGCAACCTAATAGATTCGAACTGCTGTTAAACAACAAAGAAGAAGAATTAGATTACATCCTGATAAAGCTTTTATTCATTTCTGTTCTGTTAACGATTCCTCTGACCCGAACTCTGATTTTGTTTTTGATTTTTCTGACAGAACTGTAATCAGTTCGGATAAAACTGTTCTATTATATTCTGATGAACGTCAATTCTGTTTTGTTCTGCACTTATTTAAACTCTGACGCCATTAGGCATTATTGAAAGTGGTGTTGTTTTGTTTGTTTGTTTCTTTCTTCTTCATCTTCTTTGTTGTTTAACAGCGGTTAGAATCCAGTTACATTACCGCCAACAGCAGGCCTCATTCTCCCTCATCTTCCATGCTTCTTAACCAGCCTTCCTTAAAACGTCTAACACGTCCTTCCCTGATCTTGTCTTGACTTGATCTGTGACTTGAACTTTTCATCTGCTTCATTCGGTACTTTCATACACACTTTCTTCTCGACACGTTTCCCTTTCAGTACCACTCAGCATTAGTGGGCTGCACCACCGCTACCTATAGATCTCTCTCTCTCTCTCTCTCTCCACAGCTTCCCTGCAATTTAGTGCCAACTTTTCAGTCCAGTCTTCATCAAAAAACAACATTAAATCCTTCTTTCCTCCTACTTACCTTCCTTGCGTTTACACCCTAGTTCTTGGAGCCGTGCCACCGTATCTAGCCTGTATTTCCTGCATGAGAGCAGAACACGCTCAACGGTCTCACTTTCATGACATTCCTCACAAACAAATATAGGGTGTTCACCTAGTATAAATAGAGTGGCTGTTAAGATTACTATGTCCAATTCTTAGTCTACTAATTAATCACTTAATTGATAAATTGTTTGATTAATCTGATTTTTTCCTCTTCCTCATAGCATTTATATTGTTCTGTATTGAAAGCGAATGTCTCGACTTCTGCCGTCACTGTTGTTTTTTCTTTCCCGTCTGACAATTTTATTTTGATCGCAACATCCATCTTTTTTGTCGCTTCTTTTTTTTCTGCCAACTCGTCTGCTCTCTCGTTTCCGCGGATATCCGAATGGGTTTGGACCCACAGGAACGAGACATTTTTCTAATTACCTTGGCTGATTATTCTTGAGTTATTGGACAAGGTTTCAGACACAAAGATCCTGTAGATGATGTAAGATGGCTGGACCTGTACTAATGATTTTAAGTCACTACATTTCAGTGACGTCATTCTAATGCCATCAGTAATGCATACAGCACCACACTACATACATTCAGACCATCAGATGTTCTTTTGCTGCTCTCTGTTTGTTTATTTGTTTTTTCACTCACCAACAATGACAAACCCATCAGTCTCTCTCTCTGACTGTGGAGACTTTTTGGAGTCCTTTCGAAGTCCAAAGAAACTCAACATCTTGCTGTATAATAATAATAATAATAAAAAAAAAACAAGTTAGACTAAAATCTGACTGAAAAACATCTTAGATAACGTTTTACTGTATAAAACAGATTTTTTTTAAACGATGACGTCATCCGTAACCGTTTAGCCTGTTTTTTTTATAACTTACTTTAAGTCAACTTACCGTCAGAATCCAATTAAACCTAGCAACAGAAGTAACATATAAGTTGCCGTGTCAAGCTAGTTTAATTATAATCGCAGTTTGTTCATAATTCGTTAATATCAACCAGCGCGCGGACGGAGTTGTCACTCTCAACCGAAGTTTTTATTTACAGATGTCAGACTGAATGACACTGCGCATGCGCAAGGGGTGGTTTGTCCTAACTTCCGTGTAGAAACTAAAAGGGACCCGACGATGGTTCCGGTGTAGTTAGCTAGTAATATGTTATAGGTTTACATACACACTTACCTTTAAGTATAATAATATATTTGATTGCTATTCAGTCTATTTAGGTAGAAAATGAAAATGTTTATGTCCACACAGTTTAAACAATGTATAAAAATAAAAATAAAGCTTTTATAAAAACATTATAAATGAAAATAATGTCTGTATTTCTCAGATACTTACTCACTGCTTTATGTGGCTTTATTCAATATCGTAATAGATGTTAAATTAAAGAAATTAGACTTATAGGGTAGTGTATCAGTTGTATGACTTTTATGAATGGGTCAGTTCTTTGATTCAGTTCCTTTATGTGAAAAGATGATAGTCGGATTCCATATGTGACCCAGTCTGTGAAAACCCATCTAAAGTATTTTCGGGGGGAGTCACTGCTTTCTAAATAAAATCGTCCTACATATCACAAAAAATATCTAAATACTTTAGCTGGGTTTTCTAAGAGTGGGTCACATGCACACATTATGAACACCTGCCCAATATTGAGTAGGTCCCGTCTTGTGCCACCATAACAGTGATGCACTGTATGTCCTGAACCCTTTATATGGGTCCAGCATTAACCTTTTTAAAAATTAAATTTACACTAGCACTTCTATTGGATCGGAGTACACAGGCCAGCCTTTGCTCCCCATGTGCATCAGTGAGCCTCGGCACCCATGACCCACACTCACACCAGTTCACCATGTTATGTTCTTTATTATCTCAAAATTATTGAAAAAAAAAAAAACTACTGTAGGTGGCATGGTGGTGTAGTGGTTAGCACTGCGGCCTTGCACCTTGAGGGTGGGGTTTGATTCCCGCCTCATGTCTGTTTGTGTAGAGTTTGCATGTTGTCCCAATATTTTAATCTCTATCCATCCATAACAAAACGATAGGGACAAAAGCATTTGGCTAAACCTACAGTGACACTGTATCCAAATACAGGTACCCCTTTGTCTTTACCGTCCTTGCTTTGTGCACTGGGACACAGTCATGTTGGAATAGAAAAGGGCCTTTCCCTTGTTAACTGTTGCCACAAAGTTGAAAACATAGCATTGTCCAAGCGTTAAGATTGCCCTTCACAAGGATTTATATTTTTTATTTATTTATTTATTTTTTATTGCAGGTATATGTAACTTCAACATTACAGTATAATAATGGATGACATTATAGTAACAGAAACAGTAGAGAAATAAACAGTAAACTATAAATAAATAAACTGTTAAATAAAAGTAAAATAAATAAATAAAATAATACAAACTGAATGTATAAACTAATAAAGTACAAGTATAAAAAGAAATTTTATGTAATATTCATCAAATCATTGTACAATTTCACAAGTTTGGCACTTTTTTTGTTATTAATATTTTTAAGCATTATAATTATGTATTTGAACTCACAGAGAAAATTATATAATTTTGGGAATATTGATGAAAATTTACATTTATGAATGTAATTTTTTCCCAGACAAGGATTTATATGTTTATTATCATTATTATCGAGGAAGACATCATAATTAAATTTTTTATTTTTTTATTTAATCAAGAAATCCTTAGTTTTAAATAGGCTAGTTATCTGTAATAAATAAATAGATTTCCTTACATCTTTAATCAATTATTATTAATAATCAATAATTTATTTACAAGTTATACACGTTTCAATTGTATATATATATTTTTTTTAATCAGTTTTTGTTTCAATAAATATTCAATATTTAATGACCGTTATGTGAAATCTCCACAGCAGCAGCGACAGGTATCCGAGGTGCTTGTGTTACCATGGTAACGCACGGACAAAGTGACGTCAGCGCTGATGACTGCGCAGGATGTTCCGAACGGGTGGAGTTTTGTCGAGGGAAGTTCCCTTAACTGGCATTCCCTGCAAACGATGCAGGGAGTAGGGAGCACCCTGTGAAGCAACCCATTTCGGAATGGAACGCAGCTTAGTGGAACCAGAAACGTGTCTCTCGTTTAGTACGGCAGTTAAAACAGGCGGACAATAACGGAAGCAGACGCCGCAGTGAAAAGGGAAATACGTCACAACACATTTTTCGCGCGATTCTTTTCTTCACTCCTGCGCCGGAGACCGAGTTTCACAGCATACACAAGTTTAAAACTGTAAAAACTTATTTTAAAAAAAATGTCGGGTGTGTTCGAGTCTCCGAAAACCAGGATAAACGCGTCGATGCTCTCTCAGTACGTCAGCAAACCGGTGTGTTTCACAGGGCGCGTGCAGAAGGTAAAGCAAGTCACGAGCCGCTCGCGCGCGCACAGACTGAATATTATTTATGTCATTAATGTATCACGTGTGTAACCAGGCAGAACAAATGTAAAGCATAATTACTATCGAAACGTGTAAATAACTTAAAGAAGATGCTTTAAAACACACACAGGACTAGTTATGTAGTTATTGTTTACATTGTTCATATTATAAGATGCTGAAGCCTCTTCTCTCTAATATCAAAGTCCATTTATTTTGTTTAACTTAAGTTTATTTTATAGATCTTTATTCTGCCTTAATGTAGATATTATGAGCTTGTTTTTAAACACTAGCTTGCTTTTCTTTTTCACTATAAAATGGAACTTACAGTACAGAATGTGTTTAATTGATGCTTTTTCATTAGATATTGTGGAGATTTGACTTGCTAGCCATAATTTTTTATTATAATGATCAGTCAGAGCAGGTGACTGTGTGATATTAAACATATATATATAATAATGATTTTTTTATTATTCATAAATGTTTTATTTCAATTATTTATAGAGCTTTTTTATATATAGAAAGTTCCATAGAGATTAGAAAAACAGCGGTCTCTTGGCATACAAAACAAACTGAAAGTAAGATGAGGTGTGTTTTTATTCGTCCCACAGTGAGGGAAATTCCTTAAGTGGCTCCCTTTTCTTCTAGCTACTTTCCTTCATAATATTCCTGGGACTCATGCGGTCCCAGGAATATAAAAATTTGCACAAGATCTTGCAGAAAATGCAAAAAGCATTCCATTGACGCAAACTGGCTCGGCCGCTCGTGCGGCGAAAATGCTTCTCATGCCCAGGCTAAAATTTGTGTTTTTTTTAAATTTATTTATTTATTTTTTTAATTAAGGCGGGCGTTCGTTTGTCCAGGTACCACTGTAATGATGTAAAGGGCTTTCCGGGTCAGTGTAAAAAGTACTTGTTTTTCCCTTTACAGGTCCATCCAAGTGGCAAATCGTTCACGATGACCGACGGAGAGGGAAAGAGCGCATCCGTGGAACTCAACAATCCAGTACGTGTGAGAAACAGATCCCTAGATGAAGAGATGAGCTATTTTAGATATTTCTGCAGGTTTCAAGGCAATTGATTTATGGGGGGAAAAACATGGAACTGTGAAGGAACTTGACTCTTTTTTGCAGCATACATGTACAGACTATATTTTAAATAGTCCACAGGTTTTTTATAGTAATCATTTAACATGACTGTCCTGTCCTGGCCTCTTCTCACAGCTGGAAGAAGAGCTGAGCGGAATAGTGGAAGTCATTGGAATGGTCTCGAATAAAGGGACCATCATGGCTGCGACGTACAACGTCTTCCGGGAGGAGAAAGGAATTTCATTTGGTGAGCGCATTTCCTACTTAGATCTTTATCGACTCCAGAGCAGCTGTACATCCGCTCGTTCATGGAGCTGTGCAGTCGGCCAATCACGTGGCAGCGGAAAGAAGTCACTCGATACAAAATACACAAGAATGTTTTAAACATTAAAAAAAAAAAAAAATATGTTGAATGAGTAATTAAATGTAGCTCATTCCTTATTATACTGTACATTAGTTAATATTATACATTAGTTATTAGTATACAAGCGCAGCATTTAAACACAAAAACCTCAAAAACAAGAGTTTAACATTGAACTTAAAATTAAATGAAGCAAAAAAAAAACTAATATAAATTTCGGATATTTATAAAACATTCAGAATCGCAATACAAATCGAATCTTCATCTAGGCATCGTGATATTGTAGCAATTGCCATCTCTAAATATCGTCATGGAAACTTTGCAATTAATGTACTCATTTCGAGTCCGATTTGATTCTGTATTGTGAGATCTAGAAATGCAGACTTGTGATTGTTTTTTCTTTCCTCTCTGCAGATTTGGAGCTGTATAACGAGGCCCTGAAAGTCCTTCACGATTTCCCTCAGTATTACCCGTTCGAGGTGTCGTCGAGCCGATAAAGCAGATCAACAGCCCGCATTGTGTGTCTGTGTTTTGTGTTTCCCCCCTCGTTTATCGTGTCCCCACTTATCGTTCCCTTGTAAATAATCCAAAGCAGCTGATCGCCGAAAGCTGGCGATTATTGTTACTTAAAGAAATAAAAAGTCTTTTCGAGGAGCCAGTTTCCAGTTTGTTGATTTTAGAAATAATTTGTCTACAGTGATTTGAATAGACTGTTGTAAAGATTCAGTGAATTAAAAGAAAGATTTAAGGTACATATTAATAGACAGTATGACAATGATTCAAAACTATGCTATTTTTCTTTTTTTTTTAATCCCTAACTCACTTTTTATCAAGCTGATTGTGATGATTATGACTGACTATGACTATGTCAGTGCTTGAGCTAATATTATAGATAAATGCATGACTTTTTATGTACATTAAGTCCAGAATAGTTGCAAAGAAATCAGGAGATTGCTTAACCTTTAACATAAAATGTGTTAAAACACATTAGAACACTACCATAATTCGGCCTGTAGATGGCGACACACACAAAACAAAATCCTACCATTTTACAGTATCTCAGGAATTTATTTATTTTTACTTAAACTCAAAATTAGAGACTAAATTAAGTCAGGGAGTTTCATTGCATTCCTGAGCTTCACTTTTTTGTAACACTGACTTGTTTATTATTTAAAGCGAAGGAATATATTTCTATATCGACCCTGGAGGTGCAAGGCCACAGCGCTGCTGTTTAACGAGGTAATTTGTGTGAAATATTAAATAATCTACCCAACAAGTCAAAAGTGTGCGCACACTTTTTAATTCCATGGTTTTTGTTTGTTCCTACACTGTAAAACAATACTGAAGGCGTCCAAAATATATGATAATCTCTAATATGAGGCTGGTAACTCGAAATGATTAGATGAGGTGTCTAAACTTTTGACTGGTACTGTATATACTGTACATACTCCTTCACTGTCTCACTCTGAATGATCGATGTACGTACAGATAAAGAAGGAGCCATAAAAGATGACAGGCTGGTCACGAAGCAGCTACTGAATTATCACTCGGACGACGTGGAGAGTCTGAACATGTGATTATCACCAAGTTACAGGATACACACCTCAGGTTAATGTGCAAGAATGTCTGAGGTCAGAGTAGACACTAAATCTGACTGTGGAGAGTCGGAGGAGAAACCTTATGAAAAGGCCCAGGTGAGAATGTACTGTATATACTGGTATATAGAGACCAGGGAGAGTTTACTCCTAACTAAAAAAGTGTGAAATGTACCATAGTTTATGTTTATGTTGCTTGGAAAAAGAATATGTTTATGAGACAAAAAACTCTTTCTACTAATAAAAGAATAAATGGCAATATTATTATTCAAAATTATTATTATTCCAACGCCTGCTTCCTCCCATGCAAATGAAGCTTATACAGCGTATTATTGTAATACACCATTATTGGAAATCTTACATTAATTACATAACAGCATGCTGTTATAGGAACATAATCAATGATAGGATAATGTAATGCAGTCCTGATACAAAGTAAAGTAACCGTTACAGCCTCCTCCTTCCTCTCCTATTCGGCTTTATCCTGTATACAGGGTCGTGGGGGACCTGCAGTCTATCCCAGAAGACTTGGGGCATGAGGCGGGTTACGAACCCAGACCCTAGAGGTGCAAGGCAACAGTGCTAACAATGTTCTGTTTGATTCCCCTTCAAATAAATTCAAATTCACATACACAGTACGATATGCAGTGAAATCCCTAAACGACCGCCCATGACCCTTGAAAAAGATGATCAATAGGAAATAAATATGGAATAAGATAAGAAAAAAAATCTTTACGGAAAATATTGCTATATAATATCCTCTTACACCGCAATTGTTCCAGAAATTACAAATTATATGTATTATGGAGCGAAACACTATAGTTTTATCCATTTATAGTTTATTTATAGTAATTTTATTTATTTTTTTATTAGTATTAATGCTATGGAATATTATGGAGTCTTTCCTCAACAACTTCAGTTTTCTCTCACTTTGTAAACCAGTAAGACAAAATGATCAGCGTGTCATGTCACTTAAAAAAAAAAGAAACAGGAGAACTTAAACTCCTCTGTCCTGAAGACTTTCATGTGTCGTAAAACATAAAGCACAACTTTACTTTGGATTGTTACAAAGCACTGACGCTGGAGACTCCTTCCATCCCCTTACTGGAAAATAATCAACCTCTGTACATTATATATTGTTCAAAATAAAAAGAAAGAATGCTGTTTAATAGCATAGCATTTATAGCAATTTTGCGCATCCACCATACATGTTATTTGTTACCATAGAAACCGAAACATATTAGAACATATTAGAACATTAGAACTAATGCATTAATATAAATTCCCCTGGCGCAGGAACCTATTATCAGAGCTGATGTTTCAGAAAATTAATCAACACCTTCTGACCAATCAGAATTAAGCGGGGGAAAAAAAGAAAAGTAAGACACAGCAATATACAAAAATCATTTAAAGAATGTCACATGACCCAGATTACATAAGTGTATGACTGAGTGATGCTTCTGTAACCAACATCACACTTCACCTCTACAGTATACAGTGGGGCAAAAAAGTATTTAGTCAGCCACCAATTAAAAAGATGAGAGAGGCCTTTAATTTTTATCATAGGTATACCTCTACTATGAGAGACAAAATAAGAAAACAAAAATCCAGAAAATCACATTGTAGGATTTTTAATGAATTAAATGGTAAATTTCCCTATAAAAGAAGTATTTGGTCACCTACAAACAAGCAAGATTTCTGGCTCTCACAGACCTGTAACTTCTTCTTTAAGAGGCTCCTCT
>JAOVVA010096395.1:0-12171 GCA_028565275.1 Leiocassis micropogon | reverse complement strand
ATTTTTACTTTACAGCAGTGATTCCGTTAGTGTGTCGCTCAATCGAGTGTCATTAGAGAGATTTCTTGTTTATTTGTTAGATAAAACGGTGTTTCCATTGTGTGCACGCGTGTGTGTGAAAAGGGTGTGTAACTGTGTAAGATGAGAAGGGGGAGAGGGGCTTCACACACACACACGCACACACACACACGCACACACACACACACACACACACGCGCACACACACACACACACACACACAGCATCTGCGCGGACAAACGAAAACACTTATCTGTCGGGATTTAGTTTTACTTTTTTAGATAAAGTGCAGGTTAATTTGTTCAATTTTAACTTTATATTTTGTGTCAAATATTTTTATGTATTTATTTTTTTGGGCTGTGTAATGAATAATTTGAGTTTACATTATTTCTTATGGGAAAATTCGATTTGGTTTAAGAGTGTTTCGAAATACGAGCCCGCTTCCGGAACGAATTATGCTCGTAATCCAAGGTTCCACTTCTCCAAATCTCAGATAAGAGAGAATTTAAACTCTAGAGTCTGTGTGAAAATCCCTAAAGATTAAATTCACAAAATAGCACCAGCCACCATGCCACATTCGTCTTTACTAAGATCACTGAGATTTCTGCTTATTTTGATCTCTCATGTAAACATTATCTGAAGCTCTTGACCTGGACCTGGATGATTAGCTGATTGGATGATTTGCATGGATTAGCAGGTGGCCAGTGAGTGTATACACAGTTTATTAATAGTTTGGATTGATCTGTTTGTGTTGTTTGTGTTTCAGCCTTTGTGAGTGTGCAGCTCACACACTGAGGACTGACGACTCAGACAGTGTGATTGGAATCAATGATTAATGATCGGACCTGACTGTAAAGTATTCATATGTTAATTAATCAATGTTAAATCTTACAGCAAGTCTATTAAATAATTAAATATGACATTCTACTTCATTAGCACTAACCTGCACTAATCTCTAATCAATTTTTACATTTTTATTGTTGATGGTTAAATCTTTGAACCTTTTCCCATGAGGATGATAATTAAACCTGTTTATATTCTCATCTTCTTATGTTGCAGTTTTGGACACTGATGTACTTATAATAATAATAATAATAATAATAATAATAATAATAATAATAATAACAATAATAACAATAATAATAATAACAATAATAATAATAATAATAATAATAATAATTTATATACCCATTTAAACCTTGGTGTCAAATTGTGTGTATATTATCAGGCCAAACATTTAAGTGTATGTAAGAAAGCATAATATCACTTATCATAAGGATTTACAAAGATCTCACACAGTTATGCAATAATAAATGGCTTCACCTGACAAAATCACAAAATAACATCCTCTGCATTATTATTATTATCTGTTATACTTTATTTTCCCAAAATTTTAAATATTTCATGAAAGGCTAAGGAGAAAGAATCCTTCTGTAATAACTTTGAATATAAATTACAGTACATGTCATGTAGTGGATTAAGATAGTTACTGAGGTAGAGACACACACACAGGGGCGCACTAGACTTCCATATTACACACACATTCTAATTAAACACTCACCTGCATCACCTGCACCGTATTATTTAATTTCCTCTGTCTGTGTGTGTGTGTGTGTGTGTGTGTTTGAGAACTCAGTAAAAACTCACTCACTCACTCACCCAAGTTTGGTGTGTTCCTGGTGCAACAAAGGTTGTGTGTTCCTAATCAGCTACACACACACTGTCTGGCTGTGTATGTGTTGCCCCATGGGGAATTTATGCAGGATACAGTCCACTGTGTGAGTCGAGACTGTGAGCAGCTGCAGAACCACAGACACCAATCAGAGACCCTCAGCACTGCCCCCCTGCACCACTGGCCCTGCAAAAATAGTTTTTTTTCATTTTCTTACAGCTGGAAACTCTAGATAAAAGGGAAGTATTAAAACATTTAAGACAACCAAGTATAGCTGCAGTAGCTCAATTGTTAGATTTTCCTGGAGCCCGGGTAATAATCATTCGAGAAAGAGAGAATGTGTGTTAGTGATGGGAAGTTTGGATTATTTTGGTGACTCAGTTCTGGTTCTTAGAATCTCGTTCATCAAAATGAACGAATCTTTTTTTGAGAAATTTAGTTCATTTCATTCTTTTGATCAGAAATAAAATAAAATGTTACATTTTCAATAAACAGACCCCCAACACGTCTGCATACACAAATTTTGGCTCTAGTTCCAGTAATGAAAATATTACAATGCAGATAAGGAGACAGCTCAGCTGTCGTATCTTCTGGTCCAAGTCGTTTGTTGTTTTTACACGTTGCACAGCATAGCGTCTATGGGAGTCACGTGACAAAAGAACGAATGACTCGGACTAGAAGACTCATGAGATGAATCACGCATTTCTCTTACCTGTACATAAATAATCTATGGAGGTTTTGTGATGCTTTGTGCATCACTCTTTGAGACTACTCGTTCTTCTGAGTCACATTAAAGACTCGGTGAGTTTTAACATGGCTACAATAATTGAAATCTGATGTATGACTTACCACCAGTCAGAGGACTGCTGCTTCAACTCTGCTAGGGTGCAGGCCATCAGTGTGGTAGACCCTAGGACACTCCCAGAAAACATTCCAGTTATCAACAAAAGGTAATTTCTGTTGTTGACACCAAGATTGTAATCATTCATTAAAGGCAAACTGTCTACCGAACCTCTCAATTCTTTGCTGAAACATGGGAAGTTCTGATACGATGATTCTCATTGTGGGCGATGTGCTGTGTACCTTCTTGACCAGGCTCCTGAAGTCCTTCTTCAGGATCTCTGTCTGCCTCAGCCTGGTGTCGTTCGTGCCAGCATGGAGGACCACAGCTCCAATGTTCTCTTTCAGGGCCGCAGGCACCTGTTCAGCGATATAAAGAACACAAGCACCAGCTAAACAGCGAGTACGCACCCTACCTTTAGCCATGATAGCACGGACGTGCCGGATAATGAAGTCTCTGATGATCACCGCGTCGTATACAGTCGCGAAGGGGAGCGAAGCAGTTCCGTGTCGAGATCTTGAAGACGGATGGCAGAGGAGGGGGAGAGGTCCTTATCCGGAGCCTGGCCGGTGTCTTCTGCTGCTGCTGCATCCAGGCTCTGTTGATAAGATGAGATAAGATGAGATGAGATGAGATAAGATAGGATGAGATAAAACTTTATAAAATTCTTATGCCAGAGACTGCTCCAAGCATGAAATTACGTAATAAATAAAGTAAAATGAAATAGAAAAACCCACAAACTAGACATAAGATACAAAAAAGAAGAATGCACCAAATAGAATGCAGCGACCAGTAACAATAAGATTAGCAGAAACTAGATAACTGATATAGAATTTACATAGCAACAGAGACGAGTAAAACATGATTGTTAATTCATATTGCACATGATATTGAGGAAACCTGGCATACAAATTGCAGCGGCTGTGACCATTATTTTAGCTATTTTAGTTACAAAATTTGATGGCCACAGGAAGAAAAGACCTCCTGTGGCATTCTGTGGTGCTTCTCAGTCTATGATCTCAGTGATCTCAATGTACTCCGGGAGGACACCAGTGTGGCATGCAGCAGATGGGGCGTATAGTTCAGAATCCTGAGAAGTTTCGTCAGCATACTACTCCCAGACACCTCCACCAAAGACTCCAGCCCCACTCCAATGACTTGGAGCCAGCTTGTCTAATCATAGATCTGAATAAATGGTTGTGTTATTCACATCTATTAGTTATGTGTAATGTAAATCCATGGGAAGAGCAGTCAAATCCACAGACAGCTACACCATGTTTTTCATGGTCGTTAGACCGCGCTGCAATAAAGGCAGGGCAATGCATGACACCTGGGCGCACGCCTATATAAGCCCCTAGCCTCTGTACCTGGCATGCGGATATTAGTTCCACAACAGGTTTGAGAGTGAACCTATGCCACTCTGGTGTAGGAGAAAGGACAGAGAAAAAAGTGTTGAAAAGAACAAGTGAAAATGTCAAAAGAAAAAGAAAAAAGTTTAAAGAAAAGAAAAAGAAGTGCTGAAAAGAAAAAAGGAAAAGACAAGAAAGAAAGGAGAAAAGTATTGTTGAAAACAAAAGAGAATTTATGCTGAAATGACAATGTGTTTAAAGAGAAGAGAAAAGAAAATTTATCTTAAAAAGAATACATAGCATTCTGTTCTATTAGAAAAAGCTAAGAAATCATTTTTATTAAATTTTTCTTGTTAGACAAGATCTATCTGTTCGAGGCAGTCACTTCCGGAAAGTGTGCGTAATCACACCCACAGTCTTTAAGCTCTGCATCGAGGCTCATACTGTATATAACACACTGAATGTCCACTCACACATAACAGAATGTCTGCACCATCCCAAGAGTCTAGAGACTTATGGCGAATGGTGGAGGTTAAATCTGGGCAGGCAGGTATGACGGGCAAGCATGAGCAAGCATTTAGCACGTTCATGAAAATATTGGAAATTCTGCGATGAATTGGCCAAATCCAAACACAGCTCAATTTGCAGACCACTTCCAGGTTGCTACCTGCTCCTGTCTCAACTCAAGAGTTGACTTGCGATTCCAGATCGCCCTCCGATGGTGGCTGAGACAAGATTATGCCATGTGCGGGTGAACCTGAAAGATGTAATGCGGTGGCTGAGTACACCATTGAATTCTGAACCCAGACAGCTTGATGAACTGCAAGGCATACAGAGTAGAAGAGCACTGGGTTCTAGCCTGTCACATATTGGACTCTGAGATCATCAGAGTGTTCTGCAACAATTCAGTAGCAGGCATTTGATCGTCAGGGGCTATTCCTAAAGGGGGGGGTACTGGAATGCCACACGACACTCGGCATGCACTGCGGATTTCCAGATAGGCAGACCCACGGTCAGTGGCATGCAGATGGGGGACTCTAGACGCTGCACTTGATGTGCGGACATTAGTTCTACAGGAGAAAAGAATAGAGAAATGTTGGGAAAAAAATCTAAACGTAAAGAAAAGAAAAGTAAGGGAAAAAAAAGAGAAAAGACAAAATAAAAGAGAAACGAAGTGCTGAAAAGAGAAGAGAATTCATGCTGAAAAGAAAATGTGTTGAAGAGAAAAGAAAAAAGAGAATTTATTGAAAAAAAAGATTATATTGGTTGAGTATAAAAGAAAAATACATTTTCTTTATTTTCTTTTTCTCATTAAACAAGACCCCTCTGCTCTAGGCAGCTTTACTTCTCGAACTGGAAGAGAATTTCTAAAAAGTGTGCATAGTCACTCCTGCAGTCTGTTGCCACATTACTGTCGACAGCATCAGGGCTCAAACATAACACACTGAACTTACCGGCGCTTTAACATTGTGCGCTGCTTACACATAACATGTAATGGTTTCTAGTGGATGCATTTCTGATGGTCTGTAATTGTAGCTTAATGGACTGTGTAATTCCCAATGGACCAACATAAATAAATGTCTAATAAATAATTAAGTTATTCTTGAAGTCCATCACATGATAGTAACAGTCAGATATTTTTCTCATTGAATCAAATGGAGTCATGTGCAATGTTCAATTACATTTTACAAGTGTGTGTGTGTGTGTGTGTGTGTGTGTTAATAAACACGTTAAAACACACTTCTATACTGTAGCAGAATGATTACAATAAAATGGCAAGAATCAGAAACAGCCAGTAAATCATGTTTTATTGCTTGAGGCAGTAGATTAGTTGACATGTTTAAACTCCTGCTGTAGGGAACAGAAGCTGAAACCCTGTTCAGGAGGTTGAGTGTAATTTATTTGTGTGCAGCCATAGTGATGATTTGAAAGGTCAAAGGTCAGACATCAGAGTCGGCTCCTCAGTTGCATTCACCTGAAAACCAAAACCACATTAAGGTCATCAGAAACTGGGCTCTACGGAGTACGATAAAAGATGTCGGATCATCTCATGTCCTAAATGCAGGATTAGTGTGTCTCCTATTGAGTGCACTACAGTGTCGTACCCTGGTAAGGGAGAAAGACGATTTTGTCAGGGTCAAACTTCTCCTTGTGAACAACCTGACTGAACTTCTTGTTAACATCCTTACTGACCACAGGAGTACGGGCTGTCACACACACATATTGCAAACTCTATTAAAAAACAGTAAGTTATCATATCTGTGCATTTGTAGTGGCTGGATTAACATTAATAAAATTATAGCACTAGTTAAAGTGTAAGTAAATAGAATGTGAATAACCAATAAAATAAACCAATTAAATCCATATAAAGAGCTGGTGACTGACTGTAGAGCACAAGGTTGTAGGTGACATTTTCCTTCGTAGTCCGTTTGTTCTGAATGATAACATACTCATCGTACTTCACATCCAAAAAAGTGACATCAGTCGAAGGATTGTAGTCTGAGAGAGAAAAACATTAGAGTAACACATTACTGCACTTAATAATGCTTTATAATTTGTTACTGTGTTTAATATTTTTTGAATTATATGTTCGTGTGCTTTATCATTTATAACCGTCCATAATTCATAATTCTGAGTTTGATCGCAGTCATGTACACGTGTGTAAAGTCACGTCTGTGGTGTGTTTCAGACTCACACAAGCCGTTGAGAAGAAATGTTTCTGGGGTTTTGGTTTTCTTCAGAGTATTTATTAGGATGAGACAGCCAAATTTTGAACTGCTCAGAGGTCTAAACACACACACAGACACACACACACAGACACACTCACAAAGATAAATACATACATACATACATACATACATACATACATACAGAGTTATATTCATTTTTTTTAAGTGTTTTCACTGTGTGATGGTTTTTCTTTCTGTCTCTTACATCCTCACTGAGCTTCTCACTTGCATTTCTGCATCGGCGATAGGCGTCACAATGAGCACAGAGGCCCACTTCATCCATGTGGGATCTTCTTTCCACCCTGCACCAGAGACTGTACCTGACAGGTACCACTTTCCTGCCAGCTGAGGGCAAAAAGAGAAAAAATCAATCCACACTCCAGGACAACAGGTAAGCTTGAGGTTTAAAACATACAAAGGTTCAAGTAAGGTACAAATAGGATCTCAGAGGTGAACTAGGCATCAAGGTCAAAGTCAAGGTCAGACAGAGACAAAACCTGCAAACTGGGTGGAAATAGTTGACAAAGTGACTGTGGAACAGAATCTCTTAAATAGCATGTAGCTGATGATGGACGGGTGCGATAAATAACCCGGAGCCTGAGAGACAGAAACTAAGTGGTGTTTCTTCTTCTGTTCCTGCTATCCTTTATTACCTTGTTCACATTGAAATCAGGCAGATTGGAAGATGCATTTGTTCCCAAAGTGAAGAGAAGAACTCCTAGAAGTCCAAGCATCCAGATTGCCATGGTGACACCAGAGTGAGTGTTGGAGAGTGTAATAGCGCGTTGCTGAGCCGAACTTATATACAGCTCAACCCCCCCCCCCCCCATATTTTTTCCCAATAAGAGTGTAGGTAAACTGGAAAATGGTGTGTGTGTGTGTGTCTTTGTGTGTGAGTGTCTTTGTGTGCGTGTGTGTGTGTGTACAGAAATAAACAAAAGGTTTGGAATAGTGCAGATTTTCCACATTACTGTGAGCACAGAAGATTATAACTAAGAAGATTATAATTAATTATAACTAATTGTACATTGTGTGAAGCCAGTGTGAAGACGGAGGAGAGCAGGTCAGAAGATTAAAAGATAAAAGTGTGTTTAATCAGTAACACTTTTGTGACCAGCAACACTGAAGAACACACACACACACACACACACACACACAAAAATTTCTTCTTTATGTAATAAAATAGGTCACGATCAGAGAAAAGACTTCACAGGGATGATACTTTTTTTAAGGAGTTCTTGGAGATCAGAAACAATCTGAATCCCACCAATAACCACACACCAGCTTATCTGGTTTACACCCTTCACCTCACAGAGTGTGTAGCATTGTGTTCTCCACTGAATCAATTGTATTTAAAGAATTATTTAACAAAAAGTTACAGTCACACAACCACACAGCAGGTGCCGTCGTTCAAATGTCATACAGGAAGAAGATTCCTGCCCCTCAAAATTATCCATAAATATGTCATATTGATTGAGCAATAATAAAAATAATACTAACACCAGAAACATGCTCATCATTTCTGAGCATGACGTGATTAGAATCTTCAGGAAGGTGAACAACAGGGAAGCAGCAAGACCAGGCGGCATCCCAGGTCGAATTCTCAGAGCTTGCGCAGACAAGCTAGTGCCTGTGTTCACGGTAATATTCCATCTCTCCTCAACTCATTCTGTAACACTCAAATTCCCTCCATACTCACCACCAAGCTGGAGCACCTGGGACTCAGCCCATGTCTGTGTCAGTCGATCACATTTCCTAACTGGCAGACCACAGGCAGTAAGGATGGGCAGACATGTCTCAGCCTCACTCCTGGCTCCATGCGGGACAGACCAGCTCTTTACAGGGTGGTGCATATCATCAGTACTAAGCTCTCTGACCTGCACTCAGCCTACAGCAAGCACTGCTGGACCAAGGTCAGGAAGACTGTTCTCACTGTTGGGGTCAGCAAAGCACTACTGCTCCATGAAGACCAACACAGAGAGACTGAAGAGAAGCTTCTTCTTACAGGCTATAAGACTTAAACTTAGACTTAAACTAAGTTCTTTCTGCGCTATTCAGCGCATTGGTTGGCTCCGGCGTGATTGGTTTGCCTTTGGTCTCATCCCATAAAATACCAAGTGCACAGAGATTTTCCATGAATGTTCAGCTCCATGTTGCATGTGATCTGCCTTGTTTCCACTTTCCTTTTGGGGGAGGCCATCGAGTTGCTAATTTTGGGTGCCGTGGATGGGGTTGACAGAGTATCTGGACCACAAAACGCATTTCGCTCAGTCACAATGTTGTTTAGGGGGTGGGTGGCAGTTTGGCAATGAATCTGTTGTTGATGTGGTCCTGTTATGAAACACGCAAAATTCTCTGAAGCCACCGCTGCTTGCTTCGTATAATCCTGGCTGACGTCTTCCATGTTTCAATGGCATAGATAGCAATTGGGATGACAATATAATTGAGCAGATGAATTTTCATTGCTGTGTTGATCTTCTTTGTCGTCCAAATTGGACAGAGCCGCTGGAAGACTGCCCCTGCCTTCTCAATCCAACAAGTTATGTCATGGCCGACATCACCATCACTAGCTAGGATGCTACCCAGGTAGGTGAACCTGGTGACCTCCTCAAGCTGTTGCATCCCCACCATCATTTCTGCAAAGTTGAGGTCTGTCAGGCGTGTTAATGTCAGGCCCTCCTGATCCATAGCTTTCTGCATCATGAAAGTCTTACTGGTCTAAAAGTAAGAGAAAATGGGAGAGAATGTACTCTTGCCTCGCACTGGTCTCAATGAAGAACTCTGTGTTACCATTTTCCATCCAGACAGAGCAGCTGGATCCGAGTTACTGTATATGTTATGGAAGACCTCTAAAAATCCCAGAGGAATGCTGTATGATCTTGCAATACTCCAGAGAGAATCCTGGTGGACACTGTCAAAGCCCTTGTTAAATACAACAAAATTCATTGAGAACCGCTGCTGGTATTCCAGTCTCTGATCTATGATGGTTCTCAGAACGATTCAAAGATTTGTTCTGTGCAAGACCTGCCACTCTGGAAACCAGCCAGTTGTTCCCGGAGCTTCTCATCCACAGCTTTTTGAAGTCTTCAAAATACGACAATGCTGAATACATTGCTGGGGACTGAGAGGGGTTTGATTCCTCACCAGTTGTTGCAGTCTGCCAAATTTCCTTTCTTAAGGAGTTTCACGATGACTCCTCTTTGTTCTTCTTTAGTAGTCAAATAGCTACAGCTGTCTGCACTTCCAGATCATTAGCTGGGTCTGGGGGATCAAAAGTGAAGGTGGTTTCGGGGGGAGGTTGATTTAACATTTTCTTGAAGTGTTCATCCCATCAGGCATCCTGCTTTTCTTTGGTTAGAAGCGGCTTGCCATTCTTGTCCTTGATGGGTGCCCGTACGTACTCTTTGCACCAGGAAGGCCACGGACAATGCAATAAAGTGCCTTGGTGTCATTTCATTTTGCTGATTCTTGTGCTTCTTGGCCCTTCTGGTCCAGTCAGTCACGCTTGTCCCACCTACAGCTCCTTTTCACTTTCCAGTCCAGCTCCCAGTAGACCTCCGCTGTGTGCAGTCGCTCTTCCTCCGTCTTTGCTTGGCCACGTCTTTCTGTCATAAATTCCTCTGCTCATCAATTAGATCCCAGGTCCATTCCTGAATCCAGCGTTCCCTATCCGTACCATGCCTTCTTTCAATTTGGACCTCTGCACATTTAGTCACTACTTTTTTAGCCTTGCTCTGTCATGTTGGAACTGGTGTGGGGTTGTTTTTCAGGAGTTGGGCTCAGCCTTTTACTCTCAGTAAAAGAAACTCCTAATACTTCAGCATACCAAGACATTCTGGACAATTTTATGCTCCCAACTATGTAGGAACAATTTGGCAATGGTCGGTTCCTGTTCCATCATGACTGGGCACTATTGCACAAGCAAGGTCCATAAAGACATGGATGAGCGTGTTTGTTGTGAAAGAACTTGACTGGAGCCCTGATCTCAACCCAATAGAATACCTTTGGGATAAATTAGAGCGGAGACTGCAAGCCGGGTCTTCTCGTCCAACATTAGTGTTTGACCTCACAAATGTGCTTCTGGAAGAATGGTCAAAAATTCCCATAAACACACTCCTAAACCTTGTGGAAAGCCTTCCCAGAAGAGTTAAATCTGTTATAGCTGCAAAGGGTGGGTCAACATCATATTACACCCTATGGATTAAGAATTGGATGTTACTCAACTTCATATGCATGAGAAGGCAGGCGAGCGACTACTTTTGGCAATATAGTGAATGTACAGGGCCAAGAGTGCTGGCTACGCCCACTGCTGGCCTTCACATCAGTTGTAACAACTGGAATCTTGGAGTCACATGCATCTTTTGATTCAGTTTAACACTGAAATGCTAAAATGTACAAAGATGCAATCATTCATCTTCACATGCTCTCACGGCACACTTCAAATTTCTAACAATTTTATATTCAAAACAATTGTCTGTGGAAGATAACTAAGCTCTATCTGAGTCAGCTATAAATGTCTTTTATTTTAAAATCAAACCTCCTGTTCCCGCATGCATTTTCTCAATATATAACATTTGTTTAATCTGGTTAACACACAATTAACACACAATTACAGCTGCATGAGGCATCAATCAAACACAAAAGGGGAGATAGTAATTGGAACAGTCATAATTGTGCTGAACAGCAACAGCAGCTCAATAATAAATAATAATAAATCCACTTTCAAATGCATGTATTGACTGCAGCAAAGTTACACACGAACTGTAGCATTAAAGAGTGTGTGAGGGCAGTGTCACAATATTATCTCCTTCTTTTGTACAAATAAAGAGTTTTCTTTGACTTTATCCAATTATTATTATTATTATTATTATTATTATTATTATTATTACCTTTGCTTTTTTTATTTCCTTATAAAATTGTATTGGATTATTGTGCTTGATTGGCCAGAAAACCTGAACCACATAGAGATTCCATGGGGCATTGCCGAGAGAAAGATGAGAGACATAAGACCGAACAATGCAGAAAAGCTAAAGGCTGCTGGTCTTCTTGAAGCATCCTGGTCTTCCATAACACCTCAGCAGTGCCACAGGCTGATAGCTTCCATGCCAAAGCCGCATTGAGGTAGTAATTGCTGCAAAAGGGGCCCAAACCAAGTACTGAGTACGTATGAATACTTATACTTTTCAGAGGTCCGATATGATATGTACAATCCTTGTTTTATTTATTGCATGTAATATTCTAATTTTCTGAAATAAATGAACTTTTGCACGCTATTCTAATTTTTTGAATTTCACCTGTATGTGGTTAAGGTAGGCACTATTTAAATTTTTTTTGTTTAGGTGAATATTTCATATGTCAGTTGTAACAACTGAAATAAATATAGTCACATGTATCTGTTGTTTCACTTTATTCATTTTAACACTGCAACACTAAAATATACAGAACCGGAGCCATGCAGTGTAAGGTGCTCGATAGTTCAGGACTAGAGTTTCCTACAGTCTACCTGAGCCTCCAATAACGAACTGGACTCCATATGAACTTCTCCACATCTCCTGTTATACT
>JAOVVA010096374.1:0-12172 GCA_028565275.1 Leiocassis micropogon | reverse complement strand
TTTTGATTGTGTAAAGCTGCTTTGCGGCAATGATAATTGCTAAAAGCGCTATACAAATAAAATTGAATTGAATTGAAATTGAATATTACCTTAAGTTTATCTTGGCTTTATCTGTTTGTATTAATTCTAGATTATCTCTATCATATCTATGTATTAGTATCAGATTATCATCTGCATTATGTCTAGATTATCACAGTGTATTAGTTCTAGAGTATCATATGCATTAGTTATGAATTAGAGTCAGCTTTAGGTCTACATTAGTGTCTGCATTATGTCTAGATTGTGTGTATTATTTTTAGATTATCGCTTGCGTTAGTTATAGAATATTTCTGTGTATGAGCTCTAGATTAGTGCGTGCATTAGTTCTAGAATATCTGTGTATTTGCTTGAGATAGATTATCTGTGTATAAGCTCTTTGCCATTAGATTATATGTGTATATTATCTTGAGATTATCTGTATGTATTAGCTCTATATTAGCTTCTGCCCTAGTTTTAGTTTATGTCTGTGTATTAGATATAGATTATCTGTGCATTAGCTTTCTGTTAGCTTTTTTTGTATTAGCATTATATTAGTGCAGCAGTTTAGGACACCCATGCTACTTCCTGCTGTGACAGAAGTCAGTACAGAAATTTCCTGCTGTTTTTTCCCTCTTGAGTTATTACCTGCTGGAGTTTATTAAAGCAGTCGGTCTCGCTCATGAGTGAAGATAAATTTTGCAAAATACATCTAGTGAGAGTGAGAACTGCAGGTTTTAACATCATCTTTCCTGAAACATCAGCACTTTTCCACCTTTCGCTGTGCAGCAGACCCGCTAGCTCGCTAACTCGCCATTTCCTCACTTACACGCCTCATTAATGCAGACGGTGGAATCGTTTCTGAAAAGCAGCTCCTAAAACACATCAGCAGCCTCAGTGAAGATCAGATGAAGGTCCAACATGCTCTATGCGAAGTTACATAATGGTTTACAAGCTCTAATAACCGAAAACAAAAAGGAAAAAAAACAGCTAAGGTATTATTTTGCAGAACCCACTAAAGAACTCTTACAAAGGAAAAAAAAAAAGACTTGATGTCTATCAGACATTCCTCAAGCACAAAGTGTTCACAGATTAGCAGTTTTTCAAGCTTTTGGACTTGTTTTTAAAAAAAAAAAAAATTTTTTAATAGTGTTATTTTTTCAGTTTGTAAACTGTTTTAAATTCATGAATTCTTCAGGGGGAGAAACAAGGGATCCCTACGGGTTCTAAATTTAACATTGAACATAAAAATAAACACACAGCTTCCCAACCAGTGGATTTTAGCCTCCATGATTTTCAGAATCTTTTTTTTTTGTTGGAATTCGCGGAGCAGTTAAGAGCCTTTATATCTCCTAGAGGGTTTTTAAATAGAAATGGCTCGACCTACAGTTCTACCCATTTAGAGACCACTAGAAGATCTCTCTCTCTCTCTCTTTTTTATTGCATTCACACTATGTGGTGCAATAGGAAAATACACTATAAACCAAATTAAATAAAATCTTTTTTTGCTACCACGACCCTGCAGCACAGTGATGGAGGAGGAATGAGACAAGATTATCTTAAATGTTTGTATGAAATATATTTTTGTTGTGCATCCTTCCACACCTCTAAAACATTTTCTTTTCCATGACATTATTTTTCCCCCCTGCAAAGTCAATATGGCATATTCTCAATTACGCCGCGGGTTTAATAACGGAGGCGGGACAATATCTCCGTCTGTTGGCGTCGAGAGTCGGCTCTTCAGCTTCAGACGTGTAATTAAAGACACTTTATGAAGCTCGTCCCTCCTCGCCGTCAGCTCAACGGGAGTCGCGGGAACATTGGAGGAAATTATAGCCATTTACTCCGTCTGTGAATAAAGACTTGACCTTTTAATCTGAAACAGGAAAGTGCAGGAAAGTGGTCACTGGCTAGCAAACGCTGAAGCGAAACGCCTCAGGAATTAACCTTTACATCCTGCTTTGATAAAAACAAACCGTTTAAACTTTGTTCAAAAAGTGGAACAGAACTTTATGCCTCTTTAATTTATTACCACAAAATCCCTCTGCTTCATTCTTTTTATAAGTTCCAGTATCACTTACTCACTCATTACCTATACCGCTTTATCCTGTGGGGGGAACGAGACAGGGTACACCTTGGATGGGGTGCCACTCCATTACAGGGCACACACACATAGACACACTCCTACGTTCTTTTACACACTACAAGCAATTTGGAAATGCCAATTAGCCTGCATGTCTTTGGACTGTGGGAGGAAACCGGAGTACCCAGTGGAAACTCACCATGCACAGGAAGAACATGCAAACTCTATGCACACAGACCCGAGGTGTGAATCGAACCTGGACCCTGGAGGAACGAGGCCCAGTGCTAACCAGCACTAAGCCAGTGTGCCACTGAAGTTCTAATATATATTTTTTAAATAGTATGTTCATGTTGTTTTGCATCTGAAATGAATGAGCCACTGTAATGAAGTGTACTTAAGATGCTGTTCATGTTTAAAAAGTTTCAGACAAAGAGCTGAACTTCACTTGGTTTGTGTTTAACCAGAGAGTATGACGGAAGATCTTTCATGTGCAAATAATTTTTCAGAAAATGAAAAAGCACCGGGAAAAATCTTATCGCTACATAAACACAGAGGTCCATCTGTCTTCTGAACCTCTGACATCTGCTAGAAGAAAGAGCATCTGTGGCTCGGGTAGTGTGGAATCAGGTGTCTGGATGTGACTGATCTGATCACAGAGAGAGTGTGTGTATGTGTGTGTGTGTGTGTGTGTATGTGTGTGTGTGTGTGTGTGTGTGTGTGTGTGTGTGTGTATGGCTAGTTGTTACTACAGCTGTCAGATCAGGACGAGATCTGGATTGACGTATCAATGAAATGAATCAGATGCTACTGATTAGGAAAAGGACAAATGAGTGTTGTGTAAAAACCTACACACTCATGATGTGTGAAGTGATTGTGTGTAGATTGTGTAGAAATGCTAGCAGCATAAGTCTAACCCTTTCAAAATAATTCTTTTCGGTGTCATTATTCATGGGTGAACACTAGACTATTCCAGCTTCTGAGTGAAGTGTAATCATGTATCGAGAATCTGAGGCTCCGAGGATAATAAATCATTCCATACTGTATTGTGTTTTATTATTACAGCCGATTCAGTGACATTTAATATCAAATCGTTTCTGTATAAATAAAATCGTTTGGAGTGGTCTGAGGTTTACTTTCTAAATATTTCCTATGATGTATATAGAAAGTTTAACTCAACAGACTGAATTAAATACACAAAAAACAAACACTTTGGTTGGAATTTTATTGAGATAAATTTACCAAATTTAATTGAACTTTAATTAGACAACTGACTTTGTTGTTTGTTGTGCGTGCCAGTGTGAGAAATGTCTGGTTATGGGCTGGGTGGTGTATAGACAATTTAAGGTATATCGATATATTTTGTAATGTAAAGTTATAGGATAAAGCAGCATTTTTTCAATCTATATATCTCTAGTTTGATGTTGGGTTACATAATGTTTGCTACATGAATCTGTGCCCCACTCCACCTCTACCACCCTGCCGACTTCTGCTGCTTTGCTGAAGCATGCTAGTAATAAAGAATAGTGCTGTGTGTAAGGGTGTGTAATATGATGTGAACTTTCCCATGCCTCTGTGCCCCTTCATTGTAGTTCCTGATTCCTTATATAGTAACACTTCCTATAGCACTTCCTTCCCGCTGGAGCCCAATTGTTTAATTGGAAAATGCCAATGTATTTCCTATTGTCCATCTGTCTCCAAGTCTCGCTATGACTTCTGTTAATGACATACTGAGATATGCTCTCTTTGCTGCTATTAAACAGAGATCTTCAGACACATTATGTATGCGTGTATGTTTGTCTCTCTCTCCCAGTTCGGGCTAAGCCTTTTGAGGTGCTACACATACACTAAGCAATAATTCTTTTTCTTTTTATTAATCCCAAAATGTAACAACTTGGACACTTTTCTTAAACCTAAAACACTATAAGGTCAAAATGTCATGACGGTAATACAATGTGTAAAATATTCGTCATGATGGGATTATCAGAATCGTAAAACTGCAGTGCAAGGCTACAGTATACTTTGTTTCACAAAGCTTAAAAAGTCCCCTGGCCTCGGTGTATATTTATTTCTCTTGATGACACTCGGAGAGCTCTGCCGCCCTGACAAGTAAGTAAGCTGTTGTTATTTTTGTCCTGTTCACATTTTTATTTCTGAATTTACCTATATTTTTAAATAACCTGTTATCAGCACTTCAAAGTAATGAAAAAGAATTCGCAGAGATTTTGCCAGTTTTTATTTAATATGGTCCATAAATTTTGGAATGAACCACGGTTTATTTGAAATAAAACATGCAAGACGTGAGACAAGAGACAGCTGTTCTGTAAGGACGATTGCAGTCGCGCAATAGGTAAGGACTGGAATTTCCCACAGTCTACCTGAGCCTCCAATGACCAACTGGACTCCATATTAACTTTGTTATATTGAACTTCCAACTGCCTAACACACAGTATGACTGCAAAACAATTCCTGCTATCTGATATCACCCAAATGAGGATGGGTTTCCTGTTGAGTCTGGTTCCCCATAAGGTTTCTTTCTATTGCTATCTCAGGAAGTTTTCCTTACCACAGTTGCACTCAACTTGCTCACCAGGGACTATCTGAGCTTTTTGCTTCATACACACTTTTTCTCACATTGCTTATACATTTTCATAATTTTCTTTAGATTGGGTAAATCTGCTTTCTGACAATGACCATTGTTAAAAGTGCTATACAAATAAATTTAATTAAATTGATTAGAATGTGAGTGAAGTCGAGACTTTCAATTTAAATTTAAGGGGTTTAACAAATTGTGACATACACACACCATTCATTGCATGAAAATCCTTTACAGTTAATGACTTCCTGAAGTCTGGAACCAATGAACATGAACAAATGTTGAATTTCCTTTTACATATTGTCTCGTTTCCATGTCTCAAACAAGGAAAAAAAAACCTCTGGCCTTGTATTTTATGAATTAAATCACAGTCTCTTTTAATGAAAGTGGTTGCGACAACTCACACACGGCTTTGCCTTACATACTGTAGATATCATTTTGGGTCCATCTCACCCATACCTAGTGTGAGTGCTATTATGAGGGTCAATAAAAACCCACCAATAAGATCACGCCAAACTCAGAAACTGATGATCTCCTGGGATTTTATCTTTTTTGAAATCCTTAGATCAGACGAAGAGAAGAAGGAAGTGTGCAGATGTGTGAATCTCTTGACCCTGAGTGAGAAGGGCGAACCACTGGAGCCCTAATGAGCCCAATTCCCATGATGCCACTGTGCTCGGTCTATAAGAACAAGGAGGAACGGATTGACTGGCGCTAATAAATTGCTTCTTAATCTCCTTGGCGCTAAATGAGCCAGAGGAAGTGAGATATGGCATTGTTTCACCGCAGCTGAAGCCAAAAAATCTCCAGGCCTCAGATTGAACATGATTAGATCAAATTTCTGTGTGAATTAAATGACCTGCCAGTCAATTACAGAGTCCTGGATGTTTACTGGACCTCAGAAGTAATTCATACTGCCTCCCAAAACACCATGATAATAAATCTGTGTGTATGAAATGAAACACTGTTCAAGCTGTTGTTGTAGCTTACTCTTTCAACCCTGAAGTGGATTATTTTCCTATAACACCATGTCCCATAGTGTTTTGTTCCTCTTATACTACAGCAATTTATTAATAACTTCATCAATACTTTTACTTTGTTTAAATAGTAGTTAAGTTCACTGATGTGGAACATTATTCACATCAGGTCATGTTCCACCAGCTCTTAAAACTGCAATGATCACACAACTTCTCAAAAAGCCTAACATGTACAATGAAGTTCTGCCTAACTACCTTTTTGAGAAGTTCCAGTCTGGTTTTCTGCAGGCCCATAGCACTGAAACAGCACTACACCAGGTTACAGATGACCTGCTGATGGCTGCTGATTCTGGATGCCCCTTTTTTTTGTTCCTCCTTAATCTAACAGCTGCATTTGATACCATCGACCATGACATCTTGCTGGAGAGTGTTTACAAATACTGCAAGCTGTCTGGGTCTGGGCCTGGCTCAAATCCTACATGTCAGACAGATCATAGTTCACATCCTTACATTGTTTCAAGTCTACTACACTCCCTGTCACCTTTGGTGTTCCTCAACAGTCTGTCCTTGGGCCTATTCCTTAAAGCTGCTGTATATACACCTCCTTGGACATGTCATAAGCCAGCATGGAGTATCTTTTCATTGTTAAATGGATTACACCCAAATACAGTATGATAAGATATACAAAATATACAGTACTGAAATGAAAAGACAAACAATATTACCATGTCATCTTTAAGTTTATTCCTCCTGAAAGAAAGTAACATACACATTATTAGCATGACCACTTCCATATGAACCAAAATAAAACTCAACTACGAATACTTTTTCCTCCTTTGAGAGACCCATTTCCAACAACAACTGCATAACAAAACTCTATTTCACTATTTGGAAATTTTGTGTCTGTGCCCCGTCGACAAACCCAAATACGCGTCATAGATGCAGGAGTTTCAGTACTATATATTTTGGTGCAGACCGTATATACTAAATCTGCTTCATGCCATTCCACAGCAACCTCAACCTGATGAGGTTGGAGGATGAGATGATTAATCTGGGCGTTCGGTTTAACTCTCATGACATGATAGCCATGTAAAACACCTCTGCAAAACCTCATAAATTTTTTTTTTAACTTGTTCGTGCCTTTATTTCCTCTAGAATAGACTACTGTAATGCTCTTCATCAGGATCTCTGGCCATCAGCCTATATGTTCAAAATAGTGCTGCTGAAATCCTGATGAGAGCAAGAACATTTTATCACATCAAATCTGTTCTAGAATTTCTTCACTGGCTTCCTGTTTCCTATAGGATAGACTACAAAATTCTGCTCCTGACCCACCAAGGCATCCATGGGACTGCTCCCTCTACCTGAAAGAACTACTTTCTCCATTAAATTCCAGCTGCAAATCCACAACAATGTCCTCCATCATTCCCCAAGAACCAAACTGTGATGAATGGGAGACAGCCTTCTGCTCTGCTGCTCCTCGTCTGTGGAATTCCATCCAGATCATTTATGATCTCTGTCTGCTTTTTAAAGCTGTTTACTAAGGCTTTTAGTAGTTGTGTTTTTTTGTGTGTGTAAAGTTCATATTCTCATCTTATGTAAGCTCTTTGAGATATGTCCACATAAAAAGTGCTATAGAAATGTAATAAATATATTATTTTATATAATACAGCTATAAACATTCAATATAAGCAGCTCTTATAAAAAGACACTGTTTGAAAAATGCTGACACTGGAGACTCCTTATCTTAATGTTAAATAAACAATAATCTCCTTATGGAGCTGTTACTATAGAATTATTCAACACCTTCTGACCAATCACGACCCAGAGCTCAGCTGTTCTATAGGGTGATTTGATTTATAATATCATAGTGTTCTGTTTACTTGATGTGTTAAACCTGGGATGGTATTATTATTAGCGTTGGATTTAACAGTACCACTGACAGGTTTAAGAGAGGATTATGATTTGTTCTCGGTGCTTCTCATCCTCCAGCCTTCACTCTGCTTTTATTTCCCACAGCTTCACAGCTACTCTATCTCTTCTGTCCTCCCTCACGTTTATCACAACACCGGATGACTGAAAAACAACATTTCACTCCGGCGTAGTAGACATTTTGTTCAAATACTTAATACTGATGTGTTCCAGAGTCTAGACCAGGTGCAGTCTTTTTAATCTTTTTTATAGCCATGAGAGTGACATTAATCTGCAGTTTCCTCTTCACTACTGTAATGTGTGGCCTGAGATGATTATAGGGTGGACAGTGGAGAGAGTTATGCACAGCATGGAGAAGGTTTTTTTTACTCCTTTCGGTTGAGCAAGCAGGTCAGAGCAACACAGCGATGGGACTAATTGAATGTGATAAGCCTCGACAGCTCGGGAGACTTCGCTGCAGGTTCACGGCGCGGCGATCAGGATACATAATCCGTGATATGTTTCACTTCCACCTTGACCCTGATAGGGATAAAATGCTCACTGAATATTAATGAAAGAATTAGCTTTCCTTTACAGCGTAGGAACAGCATGGGGAAATTAAAATATGGTTAAAAAAAACTTCGATCAGCTGATTTTTATTTTGCTTCAGTGCTGCTAAATTCTGGATTCTGATTGGGCAGGTGGTGTTGATTAATTCTGTATGACAGAAAAGTAGCGCTTGTTCTTATATATATGTTAGCACTTATCTATTAACAAGTCATTCTCAGGTATGCATATGGTGCAGAAGGAGTCTGCATTGTAACAGTTTTAAAGGTAAAGAATTTCTCCTTGCAATTTCATAACATGACAAGATGAGGAGGGTTTTTGTTCTTGAAGACAGAAAATAAAGTGAGACTGGTGAGGGAATAAATGTTTATACTGTAGTTATACTATACAGCCAGTTTTGTGTGATGCTATGACAAACTGGTTGGACAGAATTGAATGACATTTTTGCCAGTCCTTAGGTATTGGCCTGACGTTAAACCTGCTCAATCAAAATGTTGAGTAGAAGGGAAGTAATGAGCAGTTATGTGCCAGATGCACAGGTTTTCATAGCGTACTGCTCATGTGTCAAACTGTGGGTGCGTCTTAAATCGACTGCTGGGCAGAATTTAATGAAAATTTTGCAATATAGATATCTGCCTGAAGTTTAACCTGCACCAGAAGTGAATTCAAAATGTTGAGTAAAAGCGATGTTATGAACAGTTATGTGCCGGATTTTAATAATCTACTTTAAATAAGATAATAATCTATTAAATAATCTACTAATAAGCTACTTGCTCAATGTAAACAAACACCTGCACCAATAGATATTATTTAGAAAAGCTAAACTGAATATTTGAAGTGGTATACAGTGGAACCTTGGATTACGAGCATAATTCGTTCAGGAAGTGGGCTTGTATTTCAAAACACTCGTAAACCAAAGCGAGTTTCCTCCTTAAGAAATAATGGAAACTCTAATTATTCGTTCCACAGCCCAAAATATAAATACATAAAAATAATTAATACAAAATGTTGTTGTTGTTGGTCTTTCGGCTGCTCCCGGCAAGGGGTCGCCACAGCGGAATATCAAGTCCGCACTACAGCTTGGCACAGGTTTTATGCCGGATGCCCTTCCTGACGCAACCCTCCCATTTTATCCGGGCTGGGGTTTGGGCACTGGCTGTGAATCGAACCCGGGCCTTCCGCATGGCAGGCGAAACACCTACCACTGAGCCACCAGTGCCCTAAAAATAATTAATACAAAATATAAAGTAAAAATAAAATAGTGCTGGTGTGTGTATGTGAGTGTGTATGTGAAGGATGACAATGATGCGTGTGCACACACATAACGACAGGCTGATACAGAGAGGGAGAGAGAAAAGGGATCTTTAACCTCTCTAATGAGACTTTCTTTTGCATTACATGCACGCACACACGTGTGTTATAATAAACAGTACACACGTGCTGTACACACGCATACAGACACAAAATAAAAGATGTTTTACGTGCACACACGTGGTCACAGTGTTATAGTAAACAGTACACGTGTGCACAGATGTTGATTATACCAGTAAGAAACGCGCACTAAGACAGAGCAGGGGAGACGATTACCCACAATTCTGCAGCGCAAGAGAAAGAAAAACCATTGGCTCAGTTGTGATCACGTGATGCTCGGCGTCAAAAACAAGAAGCGCATGAGTGATACATGATACTCGGTACTCATAAACCAAAACGTTTTTCAAGTCAAATTTTATTAAAAATCTTAGCTCGTCTTACGGAACACTCGCAAACCGCGTTACTCGCAATCCGAGGTTCAACTCAAATTTTAATGCGCAGGAGTTTTTTAAAGGCAAAACTTCACCTTTATCTGATCTACTTTTTCGATTTCTCATCTGTGATTCACTCTCCGATTACCGAACAGGGAGTGTATTTGGCTGACAATGAAAGAAATTGTTTTAATAAGTTAGACAGGGAGATCTGCCGAAAGACAGAAAGACAGGCAGACATGTATGTGGGCTTCAACCTGAAATAATAATATCACTGATTACATTAAAGCTTATCAGATTATTTTTAGGTTTAACCTTTTACCTCTTCCTACAAACTCTCTTCCTTTTGACAATGAATACTAATGCTAGTTAAACATCCCTATAAATTCCAAAAAGAACAGGTCAGTGTTCAATTTAAAGTGTATCTGTGTTTCTGGAGTATTTCCATGTTGTAAATAGCAGAAAACTCTAATTAATACCTGCTTGCTTCCTGTGTCCTTCAGCCGTGACCTGAAAACATCTGGTGTATGATATAAAATCATCTACATCAATTCCTTCATATCATCCTCACTCCTGAAGACATTTATGAGGGGCGGTGAAGGGAAAAATATTTGATTTATTCCTTATGTTTGAACAGGATACATCATCGACATGACAGCCCTAGTTCTTATTCTTAAAAGTAGCTCATGGAGCTTTACTCTGCTTTAGACTGCGATTTAGACCTTCAGCCCATCTTTTATGTAGCCTTTAAAACATCTTTTTTATGTGTTTTAGTGCTTGAAAAAACGACACCCTCTGCATTAATGAGGCGTGTGTGTGTATGTGTTTGTGTGTGTGTGAGGAAATGTGAGTGAAGAAGGAAAAATGTGCTGATGTTCAGTGATGATGAAGCTGTATATAATGGCTGAGTCATGATTAAAGGTTTCAGGTGCTGATTGTTAAAGCAGCAGTTTTTGCTTTTAAACTGACTTTTGAAATTTTACTTGTGTGTGCGTGTGTAAAAGTAATACACTTTTACATTCAATACGGGTGTGTAGCATGAAACATTGAACAGTATGATCTCTGCAAATGAGAAATATTTTGTACCAGACATGAAAACAGTTCTGATCCCATGTATATCATGTATATCTGACACTTGATGTATTTATTTATTTATTTATTTATTTATTTTATTAACTGACGTATCTTGATCAGAAATGAACCTATTTCATTACATCTCACATCTTGGGGCATGGATACTGTATATTTGAGCCTGAAAGCAAAGTTTTCCAGTTTTCCATTTTTTCTACATTGAACGCCTGATCATTACTTTTTTCACAATTATTATTTAAACATGATAAAACATATTTATCATTCAACCTAGTTATGTCAGCAAGTGTGTGTTTAAATGTGATTATCTAGATGTCATCAAAAACTCTTCTTAGATCTGAAGCACAAACCCATGGCTGACACCGCACTCTGACATGGGATATGAAAAAGAAGAACTCCACTGTGCAGTAATGTATATGTCACAAAAAAAGGCTTAACTTTACGAAATGTTTGAGAAAATATGTATAAATCAGAATTGTCAGATTGTCCTTGATGACGCCTCAAAAAGTCAACACCACCAACATGAGCAGAGCCTGACTCTATACCTTTGTGTGAATACTAATGTCCCTTTTTGGACACTTGGACTCATAGCAAATTTAATTTCTGTTAAATTACAAAAAGGCAGATCAGATACAGAATCTGGAACTAAATTATAAAAACAGAACAGAAGCAGCTCATCAGTGTGTGTGAAAGAAATGCATAATTTATTAATGTGTAAAAAAAAAAGGCGCAATAAGACCTCTTGTTCAAGGACAGATTTGGATTTTAATCAAAAAGTGACATTTCTATGTGACACCACAAACATTGCCATCACCAGAAGGTCTCCAGAACCAAAACGAAATCATTTATTTAAAAAGATTATTACTGATTTAGGAGTGTCAAGCAAAATATCAGATATTTAAATAATTTTATTTTTTATCTTCTATAACTTTTGTCTTAAAGTGGGGCAAAAAAGTCTTTAGTCAGCCACCAATTGTGCAAGTTAAAAAGATGAGAGAGGCCTGTAATTTTCATCATACAGTACTGTAGGTATACCTCAACTATAAGAGACAAAAGAGGAAAAAAAAATCCAGAAAATCACAGTGTAGGATTTTTAAAGAATTTATTTGTAAATTATGGTGGAAAATAAGTATTTGGTCAATAACAAAATTTCATCTCGATACTTTGTTATATACCCTTTGTTGGCAATGACAGA
>JAOVVA010096212.1:0-12177 GCA_028565275.1 Leiocassis micropogon | reverse complement strand
CTCCAACCAGAAGTGGGGCACCAGGATGGGTCAGACAGGTCCGGAGGGCAGAGGGAGTCTGGATCACTGGCAGCTCAAGTAAATAATAAAAAATCGTTCTCTTTTGTAGGTAAATTTTCTTTCCCCACATGAATTCGAGACCCTTCTAATTCTTATTAATTTTGATATTGCAGCTCAATGATTTAAAAGAAGTAAATAATTAAATAAATAAATATCTAGAAAACCATAAGCCGTTTGTTAGGAAGTGTTTTTGTCTCAGCAGGGCCATGAGTGCTACCCAAAATCTTACATTATGCTATCACTATTGATTCATTGAATTGTAATTTAACATGTTTAATTGCTTTATTACTACCACTGACCTGCAAAAAGTGGACAGCAGATGAACTGATATATGGAAGATACAGAATTCTCCAAAACATTAACACAAAATGGTGTACTTAGTTTATTCTACTGTCTACCAGATCATGACTGATGTGTAGTGCAGCATGCAGTGGCATTCAGAATAAGCAGAATCAAGATTTCTCAGTGGCAAAAAGGATTTGTTTTCTTTGTCTGGTTGTTAAACATATTTGTCCTCCATGCAACTACAGAAAATAACAATCTGCTTCTCCTGAGTGCTAGTTAATTGTTTAAAGTTAACCCCCAGGAAGGTTACTGTATAGAGCATTCAATTCAATTTCAAATTCAATTATGTTGCTTAAATTTAAACACATTTGTTCCTCTATCAGGCTGCAAATTGCTTAAATATATACAGTATAAGCAATATATGTTCAATTTAAATAAAACTGCATTCACAGCTGTGGATTAACACACTTTTTTGGGTTACCTACATTGTTTCTACCTATTTTCAAAAATACATACAGTAGATGCATAGGCAAATTTATTCAGCTGGCCAGTGTAAATATGTAGTTGTTTAAAAAAGGAAATTCTCATCTAACCTCTGATCTTAATGGTTGTCCTTTGGCCCAGTCTGTATAACTGACGACAGACCCATCTGTCCATTTATATCCTTTGTTTGCCAAGTTACTGAAGCCAATCCATACATCATCATTGTTACGTCCATCCAGCAGTAAGGTTAAATAGGCTTTACACAAAAAAAAGATGAAAAAACAAGCACTGTAATAAAATGATGAAAATGAAATGAAGATTTACTTCGCACTGAATAAAAAAGGCAAAGAATGCAAAAAGTACAATGCATTGTCAAACACACAACAAGTAGCAGCCTTGAACAGGGGTTAGCGAGCAATTTGGAATTAAACCTTCTGTTAAGAGCTAATTAGCTGTGCAGGCGTAAATAAAAGCATTTGGATTGTTCAGATGTGATTCAGACTTGATTAAAGACTTAAATATGAAGAAGGGGGAAAAACACACTGCTCTCTCTGAATCTTGCTAGTTAATTTGTAAATAAGGTACACTGTATTTATAATTAAAACCATAATAAAATAAGCTCATATTTGAAAGTATACTTATATCTACTGATGTGACAATAAATGTTAATCTCAAAAGTAGTTGTGAAAGTAACACAGATACTACAATTTTTAAACCATCTAAAATTGTGCAGTGTCCTGCTTTATCTGATCACTTGTAACCCGTTGACTTCCAACAATTCAAATGAATTAAAGCAGACCAAACTACTGTAAGCCTGACTTCTAGTTTTATAACAGAAATTAGGCCTGACCTTGCTGAAGTCTGCTAGTAATAGAAGCTAGATCTCCTCCAAGAAGTCTACAGTATGATCTGGCTTCACGCCATGTTTTCAGCTCCAGTTCTATTTTATAACACTGTAAGGACACAAGCAGAGTTGTTATGTACATAATTGTTATGCGGTGTTGACACCAACATTTATTTCAAGCAAATGGAAATTACGTACACATTATTGCTTATTATTTAATTTGTAAACATACTCATTCAGATTAAATACTTTTCAATATTTAAGACTTTTGTATGGTTTTAGAATCCAAGTCTTTAACAGTAAATCAGTAAGAAATCTGAAATATCTTATTTATAATGTTGAACTGTAATACTGACCTACATGAATAAATACAATACAACTATTTCATGAAAGATAAAATCAATTTAGCAATTACACTAATATATGTAGTGAATGACCGTTTGAGTAAAAAAAAGGTGGTCTCTGATTTTTTTGTACAATACTGTACATGACAAAATGATTCTTAAATCATTATTCGCAGCTGCTGCAAAAGTTGGAGCAATATTTGAATAAGAAGGTAAGGTAAAGTTTTTCTGTATATTTAGAGTTCAATGAAACACATTTCTGATATCGTCCTCCTATAGTTACTTGTGAACGACTAATTGTCAACTTTTTTTAATTTTTTAACTATTTTATTATTATTTAGTTTGTTAATTTAATGCACTCAGATATCAATTTAAGTGCGTTAATAACACTTAAATCAATACATGAGTGCATTGAATTAACAAACTAAATACAGTGGAACCTTGGATTACGAGCATAATTCGTTTGGGAAGCGGGCTCGTATTCCAAAACACTCGTAAACCAAATCGACTTTTCCCATAAGAAATATTGGAAACTCAAATTATTTGTTCCACAGCCCAAAAAAATAAATACATTAAAATAATACAAAATATGAAGTAAAAATAAAACAAATTAACCTGCACTTTACTTAAAAAAAAAGTAAAAATAAATCCCGACAGATAAGTGTTTCTGTTTGTGCGCGCAGGCGCTGTGTATATGTGTGTGTGTGTGTGTGTGTGTGTGTGTGTGTGTGTGTATATGTGTGTGAATCTAAAGTAAGCTCCTTCCCATGGATGTTGATTATACCAGTAAAAGACTAAGACCCAGCAGGGGAGACAATTATTCACAATTCCACAGCACAAGAGAAAGAAAAACCGTTGGCTCAGTTGTGATCACGTGACGCTCGGCATCAAAACAAGAAGCACATGCGCGATACATGATACTCAGTACTCGTAAACCAAGACATGTTTGTTTTTCAAGTCAAAACTTATTAAAAATCTTTACTCGTCCTTGCAAACTGCGTTACTCGCAATCCGAAGTTTCACTGTAACAACAAAATAGTGTCATAAAATAATCATCAATAAAATTGATCCAAAACCTTGATTCTTTTTTTCAGACAGTTTGATGTAGACTTTGCATGCTTTAGATCATTGTCCAGTTGCATGAGAATTTCAACCAAGCTTTTGCTGTTAGACAGACAGGTCTCTCAATTGCCTCTAGAATACTCTGGTATACAGAAGAGGTCATGGTCGATTCAATTACTGCAAGGGGTCTAGTTCTTGGGATTTTAAAACAAGCCCAAATCATCATCCATCCACCACCATGCTTCACAGTGGGTATGATGTGTTTCTGCTAAAATGCTGGGTTTGGGTTTCACCAAACATGGTGCTGGGAATTAAGACCAATCAACTCCACTTTGGTCTCATCTGTCCACAAGTCATGTGGTTTGTTCAGATGCAGACCTCAAACCTTAGTCACGTTCCATGTTCTTTTCTAGACAAAACAGGTTTTGTTCTGACAACCCTTTCAAACAAACTGCACTTGTTCAGTCTTCTTCTAATTGTGCTGTCAGGAACTTTAACAACATGCTCAGTATGGCCTGCATGAGATATAGCCTTAGTTTTGTTTTGTATTTCTTTGTGCATTGCATGATCTGATCTTGGGGCGAATGTCCAATTCGATCTGATCTTGGGGCGAATTTCCAATCCTGGGAAGACTGGAAACTGTCTTAAATGCTTGTTAATAATCTCTTTCACTGTAGAATGTTGAACTCCAAATTATTTGGAAGCAGATTTATAACTTTCCAGATTGATGTGCATCGACAATTTCTTAATCCTTCCCTCTTGGCATTTTGGTTTCTTTTTTTTAAATACATAATGGCGAAGTAAAAAAATATATATTGTTATTCATCAGAGGTTGTATTTGCCTAATAGAATTAACTAATAGAATAAAACTAAGACCCGCTATGATCAAATATTTATATTATATTTTATTAGGTTTTTACACAGAAATACATATAATTAAGGGGGGGGTGGGTAATTAACTTTTACACATGATTGTTTGTAGTTGTGTCTCAATATGGGTACCTAACTAGACTGAATATAGGAAGACAAAATAATTCAAATTGTCTAAGCTTGCCCAATGTTTACACCAGTTATTATTACCATAATATAATAGAATTTACTAAGAGTATGTTTAATGTAATTCCTCATTTACCTTTGACTCAAACTTCACCCAGTCAGGAGCGCAGCCTCCTTTGGGGGGCTCAATAGGAGCAGCAGTGGAATTGACTTCGACAGTGCCACTTCGTTTGCAGATAAAATTTAATCCTTCACCACAATTCACACTCTCCCAGAACCCTTGAGAAGACACCTGTCTGTTAGGCTGGTTGTACTATTTACCAATAAGCAACATTAGTATAACACCAGACATAACACAAATATGAGCAAGGCTATGGAGATTTGCTCATTCATCTCCAGAAGCATTACGGAGGTCAGGCACTCATATAATGCAAAAACACGTGGGATGTGATCAATACAATTCATCTCATCAGTGGGGTTGATGTTAGTACTATGTGTAAATTCTTAGTTCACAACCATACCATAGGCCTCACACTATACTGTAGATTCACGTTCTAGTTAAAACAGGCCCACTTACTGATCAAATCAGATTTTTTTTGCTAGATTGTTCATATCATGTTTTTGATCTAACCTCCATCTGACATTAATCTGATCACACTCCTAAACTGACTCACATGTTCATATGAATGATGTATCAGTGATGCATTTAAGCTATCTGAAAGAAGACCGTGTTGGTTTGCACTTTTACCTTTTTTTTTATTTTCCGTACATGGACATTTTTTTCTCTCCCAGGTGATGGTCAGGTACCCACTAACTTTTACACTTTATTCATAATTTTAGATGACCTTACCTTGATTAGAAGTCATCTTTACACAGCGCTCCTCATCGTTCAGACAAGCAGGCTGATTTTTTTGCCATGCCTCAAATACAACTGGCGATCCATCCATCCACCTTGTAGGTCATACATAAATTGAATTATTAATTTTTGGTTTTTGGAGTTTAGGAAAATATTTATTGTGCTTTACTGTCAGTAAATTTTCTACTTACGTAAAAGACTTATCTAGATCAACTATCATGCCAATATAAAAACCCCGATAAAATGTGACCTAAAGGAAATAAATATTATATATATAACAAATAACGAAGGTTAGACAATTAATAACATTTTACAAGTATGGAAATGGTTGTGACATATTGCCGCTCTACATAGGCCATATTACCTGATGCCACAGAAATAATCTTTCTTTCTCATCACTGATGGTCACAAGATCACCATGTTTTTGCTTACAGAACATTCTGGCTTCTTCCATAGAGACAGATGGATATTCAGAGATATAATACTGATTATCATTGAATATAATCCAGCCATCGTCTGTTTTATTATATGCTACAAATGTAGAAAGAAAATTTGTTTAGAATTGTTTTGGAAAATCTTTTCAGTAATCAGAAGGGAAAAAAAGATAAAGTGGTATAAGGTAGATTTTGTAGAAGATTTACTTTGGGTTGTAATTTCCACTTCATTTGGTGTAATTCCTAAAGAAAAAAAATGATAAAAATGGAAAACAGAGCACATATTTCTCTACTGAAAACTATGACTAAAGCACTATATTAATTTTTAAAAATGTACAACATACTGAATTCACAAAAATCACCTAATTTAATATACATACAGTATTATAATACACATATAAACTTAAAATACACATATAAACTTAAAGTAAATATACAGTAACATACTGTGAAGTAACATTATTATTGGTTATAATAAATTAGTTTAATGAATTGATACCATTAGTTTTAATTAGTTTTAAATTTATTTAATGAATTGATACCATTAGTTTGTGTTAGTGCATGAAAAGGAATAACAAAATGCAAAAGTTCTGCTACATTTTTGTTTTAACACACAACGTTAAGTCACTGAAACAGTAATAAACACGACTGAATGGCATCTTCAACATACTGTATCAGCACCAATCAGTCAATCACAGAATAGCAGTGTACTTATAGTTGAAATAGGGGTTTAAATATTTGCACTCATATCTGAAATTAATTTGTTATTTGTATATTTACTGTAGCTAGTGGTACATCTACATGGCATTGCCACACAGCAAACTTCAATGGACAAATTCAAATGGATTGCTAAGAGAGCAAGAAGTCTGAAAGAAATGTTGAAATTTAAAAACTAATATCCTTATACAGTTTATGTCATTTGAATTGCTCTGTACGCATCAGTCTTTGATTAAATGCATTCTTTTCTGCTTACAGCCCCAGCAGAAACCTATAATGTACAGCACTACCAATTTAAATCAATCAATACTGTCTGCTAACAGCATGAATAGTCTGTGGCTTAAAATGACTGATATCATTTAATGGAACAAACCAATTTATATAATATGGTGAAGTAATAAAACTTTTTTTGCTATATTATGCTTTGTACATCAAGACTTTCAGAAGTAATGAGACAGGCCAACATAAGTGCAAATAAACAATAAAAAAGCTGTTGTTATAATAAAAAAATAGTGTTAGTGCGAAACAGCTGCAAGTAGACATCTGTTTAAAATATCTGTAATTACAATAAGTATAAACTGTACGAACTGTATTAATATCTAATGCTTAATAGAAAAAACAAAAGAAGAAGAAGAAAGAAGATGGTAAAAAAGATGGTGTTAAAAAAAACTATGCATTTATTAATAAATTAAACTTAAAGTGGGAATATTATTGTGAGGTATGTAAACATTGGTATATAGCAGCAACATTACAGTCTTTCATTACAGTCACGGCAGAGTGACATTTAAGAGTCTCCTTACCTTTCTGAATTTCACAAAACCAGTTCCGTTTGTCCTCACATTGCAGGTCATTCCATTCTCCTCTTTGTCGCCACCACCAAAACGCAATTTCAACACAATTTTCCACATTGTTGTAATTGTTTGGTTCACCATCTTCCCAGTTATCATAAGATGTCTGAATGAAAGAAAATAAAAACTAAGCTAAACATACAGTGTATACAAACATTCTACAATCAATTGAAAAAGTCAGGAATGTGTTGCAGATTAAAAAGCAAGCAATATTTACCGAGGATCCATCACTCCATACATAACCCACAGATGGATCCTGGATGCTGTAACCAATCCAGGCCGACTCGGTCCTGCAAATATAAGTAATAAATAAAATTTCTCAACACTGTAGTGGATTAGGGCCTGGTGTCTTCTTGAACAATGGCACAATACCACTTCTTAGGAACAAGTTTAGAATGAGTCCAGGGTAACTGATTATGGTAGGATATACTGCCTGGCCACTCCAAGATTTCACTGAGTACCTTCAGCTTTGATTACGCATCACAGTGGTAGTGAATTCATGTGTGAAAATGTGCTCCTAAAATCATTCTTCCAGAATTTAAATCCTGGAATATTCCTGTGTCATCAGAGAACAAAAAGTCCATAAATTTGATAACCAGGTCATTCAGTGCATTAAAGTTGTCACCTGACTTCATTTTATTCCCACATGATGTTGCTGATTCTACACCTGACCAACTAAAGCAACCGCTGATCATAAAACTGCCTCCAGAGGCTTGTACAGTTGGCACTATGCATGATGGGTACATCGCTTGATGTGATTCTCTTCTTACCCCGACATACCCTTCACTCTGAAATAGAGTCAATCTGAACTCATTAAGGTACATGACCTTTTTCCTTTTCTCCAAAGTCCAATCTTCATGCTCCCTAGCAAATGGAAGTCTTTTGTAAGTGAAAGTAACAAGTGGTTTTCTTATTTGCCACATAGCTGTTTAGTCCAAATCCTTGTGCATGTGGAAATGCTCTTATTGTAACTACAGTATTAAACATAGCTGAGGTTTCTACTGTCAATTTTTGCAAATGTAAAGCTGCTTGCATTTTGTATTTTAATGATAGAATATGTAAAAATTTTCCTCTCTTTCTGAGCAGGGATTTCATTCAGGTGTTAACGCCAACTATCCCAAGGTCACATTTTGATCAAGAGGTAGACACAAGTTCCAGGGTGCAGGGCTGTACACAACGATTAATGTTAAGGATTTTAAATAAATTTTAATTTGGAAAACGAGCAAGTCTTGGTTTACGAGCACCAAATATCATGTATCTCGCTTGCACTTCTTATTTTGACGTCGAGCGTCACTCTGTCTTGCGCTGCGGAATTGTGGTTAAATCGTCTCCCCTGCAGGGGCTTAGTGCGCGTCTCTTACGCACGCACACACACACACACACACACACACACACACACACACACACTCTCTCTCTGTGTCTGTGAATGCTGATCCCTGCTGAGATGGCTCGGAGTGGTGGTTTTCAGTCTCATAACAATGTTCCACTATTCTGCGCAATACTTCCTGGTTTGACTTGAATGGCCTGCATATAAAGCTCTAATATGTTGAAAATTTATATGAAAATGAATTTGCACATAAATATAACAAATTATTGCAATCTTACCTGATGTGTTCAATCGAGAGCAAATCATAAGAACTATGGATACTTAGTAGATCACCCCCAAGTTTTCTGCAGAAGTCGAGTGCTTCAAACCAGGTCTTCTTTTGTTCACGTTCCATGTCAAATAACTTGAACAAAACAGAGTTTCATTTGGCAACAATTCATAAAATGTGAACTAGAATGACTATTGGATTTAGACTTGGGCCATTTTTCGGATTGTTTTATTATTTGGATAATTTATAAATACATATGCACACACACACACACACACACACACACACACACACACACACACACACATACACACACAAATGCACACATTAATAATGAAAACGAGAATGTAGGAAACTGTACAAGGGGTATCAAAAAATTTAGAGATTTATGCTCCATAGATCAGGTCACTTTCACCGTATGACCTCCTTCAGATGCCTTAAAACCTGGCAGTAGAATTTGCTAATGACGGTCTGGCCCCTGGGGATGAATATTTAATGCACAATGCAGCGAATGTCAAGGAAGACGATGAGAATGCACTTGGTCAGCCTCCGGACCTGCCTCACCTTTTTCAACCTTGTAGATGATGGGGTCTTCCACTGTGTGGACTGTTACTTCATCTCAGGGTCGTACTCATACAACCTAGTTTCACCGGTAATGATCATCGACATGAAGGACAGGTTATCCACGGCACACTGACAAAGTTCTTGGCAGACTTTGGATCAGATGTGTGCGGATGAACTTTGCAGCAACATAGTGCATGTTCAAATTACAGTTAAGGATTGACAATGGTAGCAATGTTGTGGATTGTCTGGGGTTGAGCTCATTGAAGGTCTATTGTCATCTTCCAGTGATGTTCTTCCACTCTTAAACAACTCATTGCAGCATCACAGTAAACTTGACGAATCACGTCAAACATCTTTGTGGCAGATTTTCTCAGTTTTACACAGAATTTCCATGATGAAATAGAATATTTGTTTGCTTATTGTTATTTATCTTTAACTTATTTACTGTACCATTACTGTGAAATACTTTCTTTTTTTTTCTCCTATCAGTCAAAATAGTGAGTCAACTGCAAGGTAATTTTGTTCTGAAAGTAGTATGTCATCATTCAAAAGTATTCATACCCCCAAAGTATTCAAAAGTATACATACCCCTTGAACTTTTTCACAGTTTGTTACGTTACAACCATAAACATAAATGTATTTTATTGGTATTTTATGTGATAGACCAACACAAAGTGGCACATACTGTAATTGTGAAATGGAAGAAAAATTATAAATAGTTAAAATAAATATCTGAAAAATGTGGTGTGGATTTGTTTTTATCCCCCGGACCCTGATCACACTAACTAAAATCCATTGGAACCAATTGCTTTCAAAAGTCACCTAATTAGCAAATAGAGTGCACCTGTGTGTAATTTAATCTCTCTCAGTATGAATAGAAATACAACTGTATTCAGGAATCAGGAATAAAGTTGTGAAGAAGTTTCAAGCAGGGTTAGATTATAAAAAATATCCCAAGCTCACAGAGCACTGTTAAATCCATCATCCAAAAATGTAAAAAGCATGGCACAGGGAAAGGTGAGCATTAATCAGAAAAGCAGCCAAGAGAGATGGTAACTCTGAGGAAGCTGCAGAGAATCCACAGCTCAAGTGAGAGAATCTGTCCACAGGACAACTATTAGCCATGCATGAGAGATGCTTTTCTTCAGCAGGAACAGGAAAGCTGTTCAGAGTTAATCGGATGGATGGAGCCTAACATCCAATGGTTTAGATCAAAGCATATTTATGTGTTAGAATGGCCCAGTCAAAGTCCAGACCTAAATCCAATTGAGAATCTGTGGCATGCCTTTGTAAATTGCTGTTCACAGATGCTCTTCACCCAATCTGACTGAGCTTGACCCATTTTGGAAAAAAGAAGTGGCAGACCTGGTAGAGACATGCCCAAAAAGGTGGTTCTACAATGTATTGCCTCATGGGGGCTGAATACAAATGCACGCCACACTTTTCAAACATTTATTTAAAAAAAAAAATTAAAACCATTTATCATTTTCCTTTCATTTCACATTTATGTGCCACCTTGTGTTGGTCTAGGACTTGAAATCACAATAAAATATATTTACATTTGTGGTTGCAATGTGACAAAACGTGGAAAAAGGGATGAATGCTTTGCCAAGGCACTGTATGAAGGTTGATGCTCCCTGTGACTGCACATCCTGCTTTGTGCTGCTATATATTGGCGTGTTACTAAACTCTTCTCGAAACTTTTTGATACCACCTCATAGTAAACAAAAATGTGTTAAACCTACCCAGAATGTTATATTTTAGATTGTCCAAAGTAGTTAAATTTGATTCCAGCTTCGCACATGCATGGCATTTTCTCAGCAGATTGATAAGGTCACCTGGAATGGTTTTCAATTCACAGTTCCTGTGTCCTGTCAAGAGTTTGTTTGTGGCATTTCTTGCCATATTAATGTGTTTTAGATCATCAGTTGTCTTATGCACAGAAATGGTGGGTACAGAGCCAATAGCCCTTATTTAGTGCTACTAGACCTACTGTACAAATCCATATAATGGTACTGTAAGAAACACTCAGGTAAGTAAAGAGAATCCGTCATTACTTTGGACTGTCGTCGCCAAAAGCATCAAACACTATGATGAAACTGGCTCTCATAAGGGTCATTCCGTTTCATTAGAATGACCAGTCTCAGAAGCAGCTGATTTATAGCAGCTCAGATTAGAGCCCATCTAAATGCCTCTCGGAGTGATAAACATATTTTAACATCCACTGTTGAGAGGAGACTGTGTGAGTTAGTTTTTATGATCGAATTGTGGCAAAGAAAGCATTACTTAAAGGACAAACAGGTAGAAGAGACTTAATGGGCCAAGAATCGTAATGAATGGACATTAGACACGTGGAAAACTGGAAAACCGTGTATTTGTTAGACAAAGAGATATTGAACCAATGGTTCCTGAATGTGTGGTTCCCAATATAAAGGATATAGGAGGATGTGTGATGGTGTGGGGGTGCTTTGCTGGTGACACAATTGGGGGCATATTTAACCAGCATGGCTACCACAACATTTTGCAGTGACATGTCATCTTATCTGGGCTGCACTTAGTGGGACCCAATCCTTTTTCAAAAGGACAATTACCCCAATCACACTTCAAGGTTTAAAAAATATATATATATTTGTTCAGGAAACAGAGTGATGCATCACAATCACCTAATCTAAATCCATATAAGATGGTATGGGATGGGTTTGACTGGAGAGTGAAGTAAAATCAGCCAACAAGTACTCAAGACATCTGGGAACTCCTTCAAGATTGTTGAAAAACTATTCCAGTTGACTAACTCATGACTGACAGAATGCAAAGAGTATGCAAAGCTATCATGAAAGCAAAAGGTGGCTACTTTGAAGGACTGAAACACTGAGACTGAAACATGTTTGTTCTGTCATCATTTCATTGTCTTCAATCTTGAAAACAATAAAATAAAGAAAAACCATTGAATAAGAAGTGCGTCCAAATTTTGACTGGTACTGTATACACACACCCACACATCTGCAATCATGATCATCCCTAATATACCTTTACACAGAAGTCTCTGTTCATAAGTGGGAACCATTCGTTGCTGCAGTTGGGAGCTGGGA
>JAOVVA010096191.1:0-12178 GCA_028565275.1 Leiocassis micropogon | reverse complement strand
GAAACATCTCAAGGATGATCAGGGGAAACAGGATGCGTCTGAGCTCAATTTTGCAAAGGCTGTGAATACTTATGTACGTACATGTGCTTTCTCAAAAAACATATATATTTAATAAATTTGCAAAAATCTCAAGTAAACTTTTTTCATGTTGTCATTATGGGGTGTTGTGTAGAATTCTGAGGGAAAAAATGAATTTAATCCATTTTGAAATAAGGCTGTGACATGACAAAATGTGGAAAAAGTGATGTGCTGTGAATACTTTCCGGATGCACTGTATATGGGCCAACCTCCATGTATGATCATAGTGACAAGACCTTCATTGAACTTAGCCTTTTCAATTAAATATTAAACATTATAGTAAGAAAATAGTTTAAAATATACAAGTTATCTCCTCCGTTATTAGAAACTAAGTGACAGCACATTTTTGTAGAATGACCCAACTGTGCTTTAACTTTTTTTGGAGGTTACTGTTAGTGCTACTATTTATTTCAATAACCATGAAAATATGTAATGAGGGTGCATCCATGACAGGTTTCCGTATTTTCAGAGAGAGGTCTCACCGAGTATTCCTCCAGAGCACAGCTCCTCCTCCTCCTCCTCCTCTTCTCCTCACTGATCACAGTCCCTACAAGCTGAAGGCTCTCTCCTGCTCCCCGCGGCGCTTCCTCAGTGGAGTCTCCTCCAGCAGCGCAGGTGGACAGATACTGAGGGAGGACACGGAGAAGGACATCAGCACCTCAACATCATCACTGAGAGGACATCCACACTGAGCCCTGCCTTACCTGAGCGATGTGTTTAGACGAGTACGAGTCGATACTGTTCACAAAAACCCGCTTGGTCCGCTCCGACTGTTTCTGCTGCTCCGCCATGGCTCGCGTTGCTAAGCAAGCTTGTCTCGCGCGCCGGTTGCTAAGCGGAACTAACGTTTGTGACGTCATCTGAAATCGTTTAATCCTTACACCGTGATTAGAATCAAAGCGTTACTCTAACTATACGCAGTTACGTAATGACGTATTGCGACATTAAAGTTCATTTAAATTCAATTATATAGTCATAACACCTATAGTATAAATATTTTAATCTTAAATTTATTCATGAATGATAATATTTTAAATATTATATCAATATAATAAACATCATACTATTTTCCTTTCCTTGAAGTGTGTATACATTTTTTTGACTTTGTGTGAGAAAATTATGTATAAATTAAAATGACAAGATTGTGGTTTATGAAGTTGTTTTGGAAAGGTTGAGTACACTGTGAAAAGTGTTTTAGAAAATAGAGTAAAAGAAAATAAACAAGGAAGAAAGGTTTCTTAAGGGACTAGAAAAGAGGATTTCAACTGAATAAAAGATGAGGGAGATCAAGACCAGAAGGTGGCGCTAATGCAACATAACGGATGCCAACTGCTGGTAAACATTAAGAAGACAAGCCCTTTTGTTTGTTTATTTGTTTGTTTGTTTATTTGATCATTAACGGCATTAAGTTATATGAAGTCAAATCAATGTCATAATTTACAAATGTATTTTGCATTTACAAACAATTTCTGAACATTGTTTTAGTTTTTTTTGACCCAAAACAAAAACATACAATCCAAAACAACAATGAGAATGAAAGAAACAGTAAATAACAAATAACACACCCGGGGAAAAGAAAAACATTTAAAAGAGCACCATCGTTGTCTATATCGCTTTATTCTGTGAGCATGGTTGCAGGAGTCCAGGAGTCTATCATAGAGAGACACCTGGACAGGGTGACAATCCACCACAGGGCACACATACACTCATTTCCACATGAGAGGATATCAATTAAATCTAAAGCAAGAGGAATTTAAGTTGCATCTTGCAAAATCAGCCAGCTGACTTTTCAACTGATTTTGTGAAAACTATGTAAGAATAAAAAATTAAAAAGTGTAAATAAGGACAAATATAAAACAAGTCAAATAACATAAATTCTTCATGACTCCAGACTGTGTTTTATCTATAATAGAATGTAGAATGTCTTTGACATATTTAGCAAAAAGTCAGACCAACATTTTATAATCATTATTAAAAAGAGTTGGATGGCAATTCTCACTTTCACTCACTCATTGTCTATATCATTCTATTCTGTATACAGGGTCACGGAGGGCCTTTAGCTTAATCACAGGAGACTTGGACAGGATGCCAATCCATTGCTGGGCACACACATACACAATCACACACACCGGGCAATGTAGGGAATGCCAATCCGCATGTCTTTTCACTGTGGGAGAAAACCGGATGACCCAGAGGAAACCCACCAAGCCAGCAGAAGAACATGCAAAATCCATACATACAGACCAAAGGTGGGAATCGAACCCAGAACCTGGAGGTGTAAGGCGACAGTCCTAACCACCGTGCTGCCAGGATGCCAATAATCAAAGGGGCAAATCTTGTTTTTTTTATGTAGGTATCAGAGATATGACGCCCTGAGTCATCGATCATGGGAGAGACCATTTCTCTATACTTTCTTTAAAGACTTCGGTCAAGAAAGGTTGTGCAAAAAACATTTTTTTTAAATTCTGCATTAATTACATAATTTCCTGGTGATTTATTATTTTTCAGGCTGTCGATTGCTTAAAGAACTTAGTTTAAAAAAAATTATAAAAAAAAACACAATGCTTTCTTATCATCACTAATATTTTTTTTACAAAGATTAATAGAATCCAAAAGATCGGAAGTAAATTTATTACAATAACTGGATTGATAAAGTGTCCCATAGAATTTAGCCAGTAATCAGTGATCTCTCTTTAATAAGCTCATCATCCATTCTTAATTTTTCAGTACAGAATTTTTTGAGCAATGTTTTTCCAATCTAAAGAAATAAGCAGAATTTAGTTCACCTTATTTAATCTATTTGCTTCTAGATCTAAGAAAAAAATCTTCTGTTTCAAATCTATAAATATCATTAATTTTATTTTGAAGCTTATTATATTCACACTTGTCAGAGACAGATACATTTTCTTGTCAAGAAAGTAGAGAAAGCTTAAAAAGAGTATTGTCCAACCAAATTGTCTGCAAAACTTTTCAGATTTTGCTTTATTCCAGTATGTATTAGTAATTGTCTCCTTCACTCTGAAGCAATAAATGGGATAGCAATCATTCTGTTCTTCAGTGCAGATGTGCTATTTGCAATAAAATTATGCAAATGTCTCAATTATGCAAAATTTGACTCAAAATTAAAATGTATTTTTACGATGGAAAAGACATAGAGATGTGTTAAACCGAGGTACTGTATGTTAAATCCCATTATAGAAATTAAATAGAATCCTGTTAAATTAAATGCAAACATTGTTTCAATGAAAGGTAGACTAGTCATCGGTGTTGTTTCTTAAAAGATATTCAGCCTGAAACACACACACACACACACACAAAATGAAGCATGTGCAGCTATTAAAACATTAATTGTACCTTTAATAAATATAAACATTTTTAAGATGGAGAAAAGAAAAAAACAGACCTACCAGGAAATCGACAGGATCCTCAGGCTTCACCTGGCAACACGCCACAAGCCCGTCTCTGAGAGTCGGCATGACGTACTTCATCAGGTAGTGTCTCAGCGGCAGTGAGCGTGCCTCCAGTAACTCATCCTCCTGCTTTTTCACTTCAATCCTGTTCCTGTCCTAAAAGACACAAAACCTTCAGCCTGCATGGACATTATAAACAGATGACATTCACGGATGATGTCAATCATTTTATCTGCTTAAAACTAAAATTCTACTAACACACACCATAAATATGCCATTACTACCCCTATGGGAATTACCCATTCCTCCAGCAGAGCAGTCATCCTGGTCTCCTCCTCTGCCTCTCGAAGTGCACGCTCGGCGGCGTCCTGCATGAGGCGCCGTTGCTTCTCCACAGCTCGTTTCCTCTCCAGTGCCTCCTGTTCCTCAGGTGTGGGGTAGTTCCTTGGCTCTCCCACCACCTCGATTATTTTCCTTAACGTAGCTTCATTTTCTGGGTCATTCACACTGATCTCTGAGAATAAAACTCTTCTCGTCAGTCTTTGCAGGACTCACTGCATGTTCAGTATGTTCTTATTTGTTTATGAATGTTCTCCAGTCTTACAGTCATGTGTAAAAGTTATTACCTCCACTTTTAATGTATTCATGTGTAAAAACATAAAAATCATCTAATTGTAGCAGGTCTCAGTATTAGACAAATACCACCTCAGACAAATAACATATACCTTTTTTTTTTTTTTTTAAGAGTGTCATTATTTATTATTTTTTAATAAATAAGCCAGAAAGAAAAAACATGTGGTAAATATTAAGTACCCCTTACTGCTTCCACAGGATTTAAGAGGGCAAGTTGGAGCCAGGTGCTGCTAATTCCCGGCCCTTGATTAATTTATCATCAGCAGGTTTTAAAGCAAGTTGGCTGGCGTGGAGCATTCAGGTATTTGTTGCCATATTGCCAAAAGTGAAATACATACGCAATGGTCTTAAAGAAACAATTGTTGCTGCACATCAATCTGGAAAGCGTTATGAAATCGTTTCCAAACAATTTGCAGTTCAGCGTCCTACAGTGAGAAAGATTATTCACAAGTGAAAAGCATTCAAGACGGTTGCCCATCTTCCCAGGAGTGGACGTCCCAGCACATTCACCCCAAGGTCAGACTGTGCAATACTCAGTGATATACCATAATCCCAACTACTGCTCAGACCCTACAGGCCTCACTGAGCATATTAAATGGTGAGAGCATTTGAGAGCACAATTAGATGAAGACTGAACAAGTACAGTTTGCCTGGAATGGTTGCCAGAAGGCGGCCAATTCTGTCTAAAATGAACATGGAAGCACGACTGCAGGTCACAAAACTGCTTCAGAACAAACAACAAGGATTCTGGAACAATGTCCTATGGACAGACAAGACCAAAGTGAAGTTGTTTGGCCTTAATGGCCAGCGCCATGTTTGGGGAAACCAAACAGCATTTTAGCAGAAACTCATCATACCCACTGTCAAGCACGGCAGTGGAGGGTTGATGATTTGGGCTTGTTTTACACCCACAGAACCTGGGCACCTTGCAGGCATTGAGTCAACCATGAACTCCCCTGTGTAACAGAGGCAAATGTGAAGCCTGAAATCAAAAACTTGATCAAAACTCAGTCATGCAACTGAACAATGATCTGAAGCACACCAGTAACTCTACATCAGAACGGACCAAAATTCCTCCACAATGATGTGAGAGACTGGTAAAGTCATGCAGGAAACTATTACTTCCAGTTATTGCTGTTAAAGGTGGATCTACGAGCTAGTGAATCATTGGGGTAAATAGGCGTAACTTTTGCACATGACTGTATACATGTTACTCTGATAATCACCCTCACATAACGTCCTTACCGATGTGTTCAGGATGGATCTCAAGCTCATCGAAATAGTCAAGCACTGTTTCGTCTTCTAAGTTTTCCTCCCTGAACAAGGCCAGTCGCTGCAGAAACTCGTCCCGGGTGTAGCGCATCTCCTCTGCTACGGACTGCGGAAGGTTCCGTGCTCGCTCTTTTAGAAACTCGTCATTGGCGTCAAGTGAAAAGACAAACTCTATGAAGGAGAAAATGGCAAAGTTGCAAGCACTTAAAGTATTTGCGGCAGTGGGAAGTTGAAAAGCACACACCTGAAGGTTAAACACTTCCATGGTGTACATTTTAACTACATTTGAAGAGATATGGAATCTTTCCTTTGAGATATTAAAAAGTAAGATGCTTCAAAAATGTACCTGGTATTATCTTTTCATCATGTGGCAGTAAATGAGATCTGGAGTGCTCCGGTTCCTTCTCCTCATCTGAGACATGTTGGAAATGCAAAATGACAAAAAAAAAAAAGTGTTGACCTTTGAATGAATGAAACGTCGCTGCCTCTGTCTTTTCAGTGGCTCACCGTTGAAAAGTCGGTTGGCTTGCTCGTGTGTACAGGGGTAGCCGTCCAAAACAAACCCCTGATTTCTACAAGGCTTTGAGTGAAGCTTTTCTCTGATGATGTGCAAAACATTCTGGTCTTCAGACTGACCTACACACACACATATTGAAGCGATCCTTTACAATTCATATTTACAAATGTGCAAATGCAGGCAAAAAGATAATCTCCCTTTCCATCTAGGAAGCTCTATAGTCCAACTAGGGATGGTGGAGGCCAATGGTGATCACTGTATTTACAGTATTCCCATTTTTACAACCGTGGTAGGAGCTCCGGTCAATATTCACCTACACTACAGGCAATTTGGGAAGGCAAATTAGCGTAATCTGCCTGTCTTTGGACTGTGGGAGAAAACCGGAGTACCTGTAGGAAACCCGCCAAAGATGCAAACTCCATGCACACGGACCCAGAGACTGGAATCAAACCCTCGACCCTGGAGGTGCAAGGCTAACTGGCTAAATAAAAAACCTTAAAGAAAAACCCGACCTTGATTCTGGGTAAGAACATCCTTCAGAATGTTGATGTGTTTCTGAGTCGCCTGTAAAGTTTCTTCAGGGTCATGATTCTCCTCACTCTGTTGAAGCATTTCCTCCTATATGAACAACACACACTTATAACGCACGGAAATAAAAATCCACTTTGAAGCATAAACACTGGTTGTAATGGCAAAGAGCTTCACTGACCAAATGTTTGATTTTGTCCTCGACTGCCTCTTTGACACCAACATAATGGAGTCTGTAATGTTTACACAGTCTCGCTGCGACTGAACTTTTCCCGACGGCCGGTGGGCCAAGGAGACAAATCCTGATCGGCTGGAAGAGAGGGAGCTAATCGGGTGATCTATACCATTGTAAATTAGTCACTTAACATACAGTGGTGCGCTTATACAGTAGTATATACAAGGTCTACAGTTAGACACTCACTAGTAGACCTCTGCTTTGTCGGTACTCCTCCACGACACGGTCGATGTTGTTAACAAGTCCAGATTCACACACCCAGTTCACGTTCAGTCGTCTATTCAGCAGAACCGTCTCAATGACGAGGTTTAGACTCAGCTGAGCAAGATCGGCTCGCTTACATCATGATACATAAGGGTCAGTTTCGGTAGGAAAAAAATCCATGCTTATGTGAATCTTAACTTCAAATATAAAGTTATACCGTAAGCTCCTGTGTGAGGTCCACATTGTCATGAGGGACTTTCTGAACCTCTGCAGGACCCAGAACAGAAGCAATGGCCTGGTGGATGGAGAGCAGCAATGACCGATTCAATCTTAATTAAAGCTAGCTTGTGTATTAAGGGATTGTACAGAGCTTTTACCTTTACAATTTCTTCCAAAGAATGATGAGAGTCGTCCACAGCGATTAAGTAGTGCACTTTGGGTTTGTGATTGATGATGTTTTGCACTATGCTGGAGACACAGATTACGTATTCAACACCGAAGCCAAGAATGTGTTACATGATCGAAATGTACAAAAAAAAAAAATTTCTCTTTAATTGACTTGTTTATTAAAATTATGTTTTTAATAAATTTTAACCATGTTTATTCCACTAACCCAGCCAGATCGTAGACATGGATGGTAGGAATGACATTAGTGCTTGGCTCTGGTACAGAGATGATGCTCAACTCCCCAAGCCAACATGCCTAGGATAAATCAGTATCATTACAGAAAGACAAGATAAAATAAGCTGAAAAAACAGATAAGTTGGAAGAAGGTACACACTCTTTTCTCCAATACAATTAGCCAAGATGTTTCACATGATCTACAAAACTCTTGCAAGCATTTAAAGCCAAAGATCTTACACACACACACATACACACACACACACACGCTGATGTGGTTTAGCACCCCATATGACTTACTCTAATCTACAACAATACGTTAAACATCACAGAGTGGGTAACAGCTACAACAATATGATGAGCATTTTGAATATGATAAGCACTTCTCCTATTTTGTTATTCTACACACCATGACAAAAAACAAACAAAAAAAACTATGTGTGAACTTTAACTGAAAGATCTCTCACTTGCTGAGTGAGTGTGAAAAAGGAGTGCTTGCTAATATTTATGCAAACATCTCAAATTAATAACCTACATTAAATACTCATGCCCTGTTGAGGCTTCTCTTCATGCTTATTTTTATTTTAGATATGTTGTAGTGATATGTAATACAAAAACGATAGTGCTGAAATCAATCAATTACATATAATAAGTAAAATAAACATTTTCTTTAATAATAACTTTGCAAAAATGCATTAAAGCCGCCAAATAGAAAAGAGGAAGATATTCCTATCCAAAGTTATACGACCTTAAAGAAGAAGTGGAAGATGCCTTCTCCCATGCCATACTGCATCCCAGCACCAACAACATACGTGCGCAGCTTAGTCTTGTCCTACAGGAGAACATCATTTAAAACAACACTTATCATATAGCATAAACTTCGATAAACTCTTCTATGAATCTGATTCATTTCTAACCGTTTTCCCCAACTTCAGTACGAGCTTCTCTGCATTAGCGTGTTCTCTGAAATTTGGATGTGGTTTCCTCCTTGTGTAGTCTTCCTCTTTCAATGGAATTTCAGGACTATCCTAAAACAGTAAAAGTTTGGAAGAACATGCAAACTCCATGCGGGAATCGAACCCGGACCCTGAACCACTACCACTGTGCCGCCAAGTTAGAAAGAAAGTCATCTGTACAGTAATTATAATTGTTACTTATGCTAAAAGAAGTGACTGTGTTTGTTGTGTGTTTGCGTCCGAACAGCACTTACAGGATCAGCCGGTTTAGTCTTCGCCCAGGTCATCAACGTTGACACCAGAATGAACATCTTGGGAGATGTAAAGTGTTCCATTTCACTGTGGAGGGCTGTGATAAAGAAAAATAATAAAATAAAGCATGCCAACATTTCACACAGCATGTGACAGAGCTTTCTCATATTAATAAACGCTGTGAATTCAGATTATATGTCACCTGAAACAGACCATGTCGCTTCATCAATGGCTTTTGCATCTTCTGAGATATTATACACAATAACATCACAATCGAGCAGGCGTTTTAGCAGCTCGTTTCGCTTCAAGGCCTGAAATGAGAAGGTTGGAAGGGTGAACCAATAGTCATGTGGTGTGTTATGGATGTGACATTCCTGCACAAGATTAGCATCACCAAGACTGTACGTGTCCAACCCCAATACCACAAGGCTGCCACTGCTGGACCCTTGAACGAGGTCCTCAGATGTATAACATGGGACATGTAAGGCACCCTGGATAAGGGCATATACCAAATTTTATAAACTTCACTTTCAACTCTACCTCTATCAAAAAGTTTGCTGAAGACACTGTTGTGGTGGGTCTGTTCAGCGATAACAGTGTGAAGTTCTACTTGGAGGTGATTAAAAACCTTGAGATCTGGCACCAGGAGAACAACCTCTTCCTCAATGTCAGCAAGACAAAGGAGTCGATTGTGGACTTCAGGACAATTATTTATCAGTTATTTATCATCAGCAGAACTCCAGAGGAGAAAGTGGACAGTTTCCGGTACCACAAAGGACCTGTCATGGTCCTGTCACATCAATACTGTAGTGAAGAAGGTCCGTCAGCATCTTCACCATCTTAGACGTCTGAAGGACTTTAAACTGCTTGGAAACTTTTACACTTGCACCGTAGTGAGCATCCTGGCATGAAATATCACAGCCTGGTTTGGGACAGCACCAACAGCTCCAGCTGGCTCTAAACAGAGTGGTGCAATCAGCCGAGCGCACCATCTGCACTGAGCTCCAGCAAATGGTGCTGGAGCAAGGCCAGGAGGATACTCAAGGACCTCAGCCATCCAAAAAATTAAGCCTTTTTTCTTAGTTGTGGTCAGGTGAGTGCTTCTGCTCCGTGAAGGCAGACGGAATGAAGAAGAGTTTCTTCCCGCAAGGTCGAGACAGTTATAAAAAACATTTCACTGCACTCTGCACTGTGTATTGTTTTGTGTGCATCAAATAAAATTTCCATTGTGAATTTGAAAATATTCACAGATTTCACAAAAAAAAAAATATATATATATAAAAATTAGAATTTTCTGCAACTATCTGTGGCATTTGTAAATGTTTAGACTACCAAGTCAATACTTAGTAACAGCTCCTGGGGAAGATCTCATAGCTTATCGCAGGCTGTTTTATATACACAACATTATTTCCAGTAAAGTTTTGATCGAAAGCTTTAGTTTGCTTCACTCTTGTTGTGGATTGGTGATTTTGTGGTACGTTTTTGATCATTGTAGCATTGTCAAAGCCGGTCTTCTTTCTGCTCAAGTTTCGTGATTGTGTTCCTAGATATTGCTGATAGGTAACGTTTCCTATACCACTGACTATTCATTAACCCCAAAATCATAACGTTTAACAGTTAGCAAGGTTTTCATTTTATCAACTGTGTGAGGAAACCTGCCAAGCACTGGAAGAACATACAAACTCCTTGCACATTGTATTGTATCCAGTGACATTGTATCCAAGTACATACACGGTACTTCAGTATGGAGTCGGTTCCCCTTTTGCAGCTATAACAACTTCCACTCTTTCAAAGGCTGTCCACAAGATTTTGGAGCGTTTCTGTGGGAATTCCTGCCCATTTATAAGGTCAGGAGGCACTGATGTTGGACGAGAAGGCTTGACTTGCAATCTCCGTTCCAGTTCATCCCAAAGGTGCTCGATGGGGTTGAGGTCACAGGGCTCGGTGTTAGGGCCGGTCAAGTTCTTCCACACAAAACTCATTAAATCATGTCTTTATAGTCCTTGCTTTGTGCACTGGGGCTACAGTCATGTTGGAATAGAAAAGGGCCTCAAACAAACTGTTGCCACAAAGTTGCATAGATGCATAGCATTGTCCAAGATACATTGAGACAATGCTATATACATTATGGACATTGAACATTTGCACATACATGCATACATACATTTGCTCACTTTCTAGACATTTCCATTTATTTCCATTTTTATTTCCATTTAAATTGCTATTTTGTCTTTTGTACAGATAGGTTTTATATATATGTTTTTATTTATTATTATTTTTTTTATATATATATATTTTGTTATATTTTCTTAAAGTTTCAGCTATTTATTTCTTATTTCTTGTTAACTGTTTTTCATCTTTTAAGGTCACGCGCAGTTGTATAAGCATTTCACTGCATATCGTACTGTGCATGAGTGTGTATGTGACAAATAAAATAAGAATTAGAAAATTTGAATTTGAGATTGCCCTTCACTGGGGATAAGGGTCCTGACTGAAATCAATAATTAACAAGTTCGGCTAAATACTTTTGTTCACTCAGTGTATAGCCTTAAACTTCCTTATCGGGAAGTTTGTGTTGCAGCGTGCGTCTCCTGGTTGCTTAGCAACGGCAGACTCCACAGGAAAGCTTTGTACACGGGGCATGTGATCACTTCAATAACGTTTACACATCATATTTCCGTATTTTTAGAGAGAGATCTCACCGAGTATTCCTCCAGAGCACAGCTCCTCCTCTTCTTCTCCTCACTGATCACAGTCCCTACAAGCTGAAGGCTCTCTCCTGCTCCCCGCGCTTCCTCAGTGGAGTCTCCTCCAGCAGCGCAGGTGGACAGATACTGAGGAAGGACACGGCGAAGAACATCAGCACCTCAACATCATCACTGAGAGGACATCCACACTGAGCCCTGCCTTACCTGAGCGATGTGTTTAGACGAGTACGAGTCGATACTGTTCACAAAAACCCGCTTGGTCCGCTCCGACTGTTTCTGCTGCTCCGCCATGGCTCGCGTTGCTAAGCAAGCTTGTCTCGCGCGCCGGTTGCTAGGCGGAACTAGAGAAAACTTCGCGAGCGAAGACGGTTGATGAGTTATTTAAATTGATTCATTCAGCTGCCAGCTAGTCATTTTAGCCAAAAATAAAAATAAATAAAAAAATTCAGTGGGGGTCAAATAATTTAGAGTGCAACTAATATAGACACTGTGTATATATATATATATATATATATATATATATATATATACACACAAACAATGTATGTGTGTATATGTATACAGTATTTATATCACATATACATACAGTGCATCTGGAAAGTATTCACAGCGCATCACTTTTTCCACATTTTGTTATGTCACAGCCTTGTTCTAAAATGGATTGAATTCATTTTTTTCCCCTCAGAAATGGTTGTCCTTCTGGAAGGTTCTCCTCTCTCCACAGAGGACCTCTGGAGCTCTGACAGAGTGACCATCGGGTTCTT
>JAOVVA010096140.1:0-12179 GCA_028565275.1 Leiocassis micropogon | reverse complement strand
TTTTGTTCTTAGCATTGTATTGCAATTTTGGTTTAGCTCTCACATAACCCTGTGTCTCCTGACTATATGTAAAATATACAGTGTGCAATCACATCTACAACCAGTATTTATGTTACCGTCTCTATTGCTGCAGGATATCTGTAATTTCATTCGGAATCAATAAAGTATCTATCTATCTAGCTAGCTATATTGATGTGCTTGTGCCATTTGGATCATTAGAGCAGTCACATTTGCAAGAGAAAAATGTTAGATATAAAAAGGTTATTTTGTTCTGATGTTTTTTTGCATATCAGCATGGCTGTGATTGGGTTTTCTAGCACTAACGTTGCGATACAGCTAAACATCTTGGGAGAGACTCTATAAAAGGACGCAGCTGTCGGAGACATTAGTCTTGATGTTTTAATGTGTATGTAAACTTAGTTTGGTGTAAAGTTCTGTTCTGCATGCCTGTGTCTGCTGTTTTACGATTGAAATCCTCTGCTTCTTTATTGATGTTTTTAATTGTGAGGAAATCATCCTGATTCAAGGTGAAATGTGTTCTGTCTGAACCTTGTAGCTAAATCATGAATGATTGGTTGAATCTTGTCTCTAAAACACACGAACATCAAGAACCAATCCAACTTCACCCTAAGTGAAGACAGTGGTTAAAAAAAAAACCTTTATGATATCGTGTCTTTGTCGTTCTTTTTTCTATAGACCTGATAGTGCCCTGTCTAAGTGTTTATTTAAACGCAGAACATACCCATATAAAGGTAAATATGTAAACAAGCCGAATATTCTTTTCTCAGCCACTTGAAGTACATCCACTTCCCATTTCCTTCTACAAGATTAAATATTAGAACAATAAAACATACGGAATGTTCTATCATTCTGGGAGAAAAAACATTTATCTCTCTTCACCAAGGTGGTTTATTTAAGTACGCACAATCTGTACAAAAACTATTCACAACACATGACCTCAGCAATGGATTAAAAATAAAATTCATACAATTTGTACAAATGTCAGTCTGTTCGCCATCTCATGCTAAATGAAAGATTTTCACATCGGGTATAAAGTCAGACGGGTTAGTTTGGTGCTGTGGCCTGCAGTGTGCAGTAGGGGAAATGTGTAACATTTTCAATTTGGGCAAAAAATTGAATTATATAAATATCTTATGTTCCTGATCATTCAACAGGATAAAAAGAATTTTTATTGAAAATAGTTTTAAAGCACTTTAAGGAGCACCATCCAAGCTGGTTATTCTAGTTGTGATAGAAAAACATGTGTTTTTTCCCACTATTAACCACGCTGCTGGTAAAGTTATTTTTAGGGATAGCAGGAAAATCCTTAATTCTCCTAATGAGGCTGAGGGTTCCGTTTTTCTTACTATGTCATGAAATCCTCATTTAAATATTCTACAAATAGGATTTCAACAGAGTTTTCCAAAGCCAGGAATAAACTTGGTATCAAAATGGAACTTATTGAACCAGGAATCTGAAAATATAATGAGCTATAAAGCATCACTCATAATCACTCAAAAAGGGGTTTAATACCTGATTGAATGTGACGGGTCCCATACTGTATACCATTAGTAAAATACAATAAAACAGTACAGCTGTGTTCTCTAGTGGTCATATTCCAAAGAGATTTGCATTTGCATTCTTTTAACATTTCCTGGACTTAACTAGAATCAAAACGGCATTTATATTTCTATAACGGCAATATTTCATTATCACATCTCTATAAACAATTGTCTTAGGAGTTTTACTCCAATCTATTTCATTCTTTGAAAGCCATGTTTAGATGACATTGAGTGACAATATTGGATGATTTAACAGATATTCCTGAGATAAGTTTTATCAGTGCTTAATAAAATTATCTTTATTTCCTGCTGATTGTTATACACAAAGGATTCGTCCACAAAGGGTACACTCGCGTTTTATGTTTAAACTCCTGCAACAAAAGCGATGCAAATCAGTGTGGCAAATCAACTTCATTCTCCTCAGCGTCCTCATCAATAAGGCCTTTACATCGGTGGATGCTTTTTGTTTTTCATACCAGTCTTCATACCTTTTTCCCCAGGCAACATGCCTCATGAACAGTTAATTCTTGTTTCATTTTTTCCCATGTTGTGTGTGTTGTTGTCATCTCTGGAAGATTCTGTCATCAAACAAATTTCTTGTACGTGCAAATGTACTTGGCAATAAATCTGTTTCTGATTCTGTGTGATCTCTAGAAATATCTGTGCATGTCTCCAGTTTCTGCAATATTTAGCTCATCTGGTACCAACAACAAAGCCATGGTCAGCGTCACTGAGATTACATTATTCTCTTCTGAGTGCAATGTATATGATTTTATGCATTGTGCTGCTGTTACGTGATTGACAACTGCATGAATGGATAGGTGCTCCAAAAAAAAGTGGACAATGAATGTATTCATTGATAATGAGAGAAAAGAATAATGTAGCAGTTCAGCGGGGAGACGTGTGTCAGGAAACAGAGGAGGGAATTGATGGAATAGAAAAAAAAATATCTGCTGACGGCTTCCAAAAGCCATGATTTATCAGTCTCTCACAGCACTGAATGCCGCGAAGTGCTCTTGAGAGTTACACTCTCTGATATTGTGCTCTGTCTATGCCGGGAGGTGAGAAAACATGAAAAAGATGGACATCTAGACAAAAATCTGCTCTTTGTAGCATGTAAACAGAGTCAGAGGTAGGAAAAGAGAATGTCACAGTTAAGTAACATCATTTTCTTCTTACAAGAAAAGACAATTATTCCAGATATGGCTGGAAGTGAAAATAGAGGGAAGGTGACTCGGGTGATTGAGGCTTTGTGTTGCTGATTGGAGGGTTTGGGGTCCGAGTCCTGCCAATATCAGGTTGAGCAAGTCCCTTAAACCCTATGCCCCTGAGATGCAGTGCCAGTCCCAAGCCTGGAGAAATGGGTGGGTTGCGGCAGGATGGGCATCAGGCGTTATAACCTGCAGATCAAATGATCTGATATGGCAACTCCGAGAAAGGGATGAAGCCCTAGGGGAGAAAATAGCTAGAGGTGAAAATAGATGTTTAGTTTGTGCTGTAACAGAATGATGTTTGGATAAAAGTGAGAGACATTACTAACGCTGAAGATAGAGACTCAAGAGAAAATGTGATAGGCAGAGACATGAACAGTCTTGACAGTCCCAGTAGGGCAAATACAGTGTGAATGTGAGATTGGTAATTTTATTTGACACCCTCAAATGTGTAATTGTTTTATGTCTGAAGCAGTTCTCAGTTTGAAAGGTGCTTTTAGTAAACGAAAACTCTCTCTGTCATTTTATTCATCTACTCATTTTCAGAATCCTTTCTTTGTTGTTTGAAAATTCTTTGTTAAAACCCAAAAAATAGTATTATAACCTATTAGATGTAGAAATGACTTATTAAGAGTGCAACATCTAAAAAGGTCATGGTATTAATCTTTTTATTTCATCATGAGCATCAGTAAAAGCCCTTGGTGTCATTATCGACTCCAGGCTGTCATTTGAAGCTCCTGTAGATAATATTACAAGCATACTGTAGACTTCTTTTATTCCTATGATAGGGGACATAATGTTATTACACGGTGCAGAAAAGCGTCTTCATGATTTTGTAACCATAATGGAGTACTGTAATTAATACCTTACAGTTTGGATGTTCCACCAGATGCATAAACAAGCTCCAAGCCATATTTTTTCTTAGGTAAAGGGGCAAATCAGGAGGGTTCATAGGCGTTTGGTGTCGTGTTTTTCCTGCCATTGTCACATTTGGCTTATTCATTTGGAATAAATGTATTCCAGAATGTGAATATTTCTGTTAAGCTGCCTTGTGACAGCATCCACTGATGAAAGATCTATAATTACGAAGGCTCAGGCAAACCTACTCAATGTGTCTGGGGAAAAAACCTTTTGTGGGAGAATTTTGAAAAATAGTCAAATAATTTCAAGTCATATTTTGGACAAAAATATTATTCTATTAGTCTGTAAAACATTGGCTGAAGGCCTGGAGACATTTAACAAGCACACCCATATGTTGGCCTTCCCCAGAAGGTTGCCATTAAGTTGAAAGCACACAACCGTCAAGCACGTTTTGTATAAGGTACCACAGCGTTGTCACCTTGACGTTGAATCCTCTGAACACCTCTGGGATGAATTGAAACATCGACTAGCCTCCTCAACCAGCATCATTGTCCAATATTACTAAAGGTCTTGTTGGCTGTATGAGCAAAATGATACATAACTGTTTTATTTTGTTTGCTTTGGCTGCCTACCTGCAAAGATCAAGTCTTAAAATGAGTATAAAAGCATGCAGGTGCTTTTCTTATATAATGAACATCACTATGCCATCGTGAAACTGAATGATGTGTACCTCATGTGATGAGACAGTGGATGAGATTCAGCATGATAAGACATTACCCTTGAGAATTTAGTAACATTGTTCTTCTATAAAGATCTTAGATTACAAATGTAGATGTAGGTGAAGTGTTGTTAGAATAGGAGTGTTTAATTAGTATTTGACTTTTGGGTACTACTGTATAAAGAAGACTGTCTGATTGAAATGCATACTGTGTTCAGAGCTATATATACTAGTAGAAAAGTCCCACTGCTTGAGAATGTCCTGACCACTTCTAACCACAATGGGTCACATTGTTTAGGACCACACTGTGGATCTAAACGTAGATTTATGGCTACCTTTAGTCTAAATCCACTGATTTAGTTTTTTATTCTTGAGGATTTTTCCTGATTGATATTTCATTACATACAGTTTGGACCTGTTCATCCTTTTATGGTTTTCCCTGCAATGTGGAAATTGATTCTTTCAGTTTTCCCACTCCAGTCAGCAGTCGAACTAATGATCGATCATCAGTTAACACCGGGAAGGTAAACTGCCAAGTAAGACATTACACTGGAGATGTTTCCCCCCTCTGCATGTGATTACGCACTGACTGCCCAATCATCTTCAACGCTACGATAATAATACATTATGTGCAATAAGAAACTGGCTAGAGTGTTCAATTACGGCACACCACACTCACACTGCAGAGCATATGCATGGTTAAATAGCCCTTATTGAAAACCAAGCCACAATCATAAGCACAATTATGTGCTTTTTACATACAGTATAGCATCTAGTGGGTCTTAGCCTCGGTTATGTTTGTGTAGTGCCATAATTTATTATACTGGGGATAAATCATATTCATTAGCTCCAATCCACACATGATGAGAAGAAATTTTACATAGATTTTTGTACTTGACCAATAGTCATTCCTATCGTTAAGCAAATTATTATTTTTTAAATTTATTTTCACACAGTTAAGCCATAACATTATAAACATTATTAAATAGTCTTCCTCTTATGGCCCCTCAGTGTGATTCCACAAGATCTCTGGGTGTGTGCTGTGGTGTCTGGGACCAAGACATTGGTAGCAGATCGTTTGAGTGTTGTGGGTTTCAGGGTGGGGCCTCCATGGATCAGACTTGTTTGTCTGGTGCATTCCATGGATGCTTGGTTGGATTGGAATCTAGTGAGTTTGGAGGCCAAGTCAGCAGTCCTGGGCTCTTTGCCTGTTGGGCCCCTTGCATGGGGCTGTGGTGCACTAGGTGTTCTGGTTTGCCTTTTAATAATGTTTATAATGTTATGGCTTAACAATGATTGTATCCATCATTGGCTTTTTTCAGCAATTTGTGCTACATTGGCTTTTCTGTGGGATCAGACCAGACAGACTAGCCTTTAGTCCCCACATGCATAGATGTGTCTTGGGTGCCCATGATCCTGTCATCAGTTTACTGGTGTATAGTTAATAATCAATGTTAATGTGTTACTGTGATATATCTTTTTCTACAAAATCACTCAAGAAAATGAAACTTTATTGTTAACTTAATTGTTAATCTAAATGTTTAACAAAATATGACTCAAATGTATGCAAACACAACTATCTTTGTCTTTCTACTGTATTCTGTCTTTAATTCTTCAGACTGAGATGATAGGAAAGCTCTCACTTTTAGGTCAGGCTGAAGAATACCTTGCTGTACAGCATCAAATGATTGATAACTCTTTTTACAGGGCTGCTATTTTTCTACCTGACACCAAAGCGAGCTGTCATCGAAACAAACAGAAAAAGTCTAAATATAATTCTACCATCAACTTTCTAAAACTCTCAGTCTCTGAGATACATCTTCTTTTGTAAGAGACAGATGGAGTGCGAGGTACAGGTGAAACAAGGAGAGAGAGGGGAAAAAACAACCCTTATTACAATGCATTTTCTTTAAAATAATGCTAATATCAGCCATGAAAATGCAAAAAAAAACCCAAATCAACATCTACTGTAGGCCTTCACTCCCACTCATATAGACTCAGAGTCAGAGGAGTTGAGTAAGTACGCTCCTTTAGAAACTCTTCATGCATGAGTTGCTGAATGATCATCCACTCATCTACCAGCCTACAGCTCCCCTGCACCGGCATGACTGAACTCATACATCCAACTGAAGAAAATCAGCTTCCAACTCCCACACTTTAGCCTAAAGCAACTCCCAGGCATACAAAGTAGATGAAAATTCTTGATGAAAAGTCTCGCATCAGTGTTTTATATGTAATATACCAATAAACAGAGACTATTCAATTCATAATTTAATGTCTTGAACACTGGGCATGAGAAAGCTCACGTGAATGCAGGGTGAACATGCAAAACACCAGCAGAGACTCATCAGACCTGTTGTGTTATCTGCCTTATCTCCTTATGGATGTTAATTGATGCAACAAAATACCGTAACATACTCATTTAAAGAATGTCTTGAAAGAATGTCTTAAAGAATAGTTGTGTTTCGTACATTAATCTCCAGTAAACACTTTATTTTGGTAAGGGACGCAGTGGATCCAGGGGCTATCTGAGGAACACCGAACAAAGCTCAGAAACATATGCAGGATAGGATACCAAATGAGTAATTTAGCCTGCATCAGATGAATAGGCAACTTATATATTTCATTGATTCATCGTCATTAATTATCCATCACACACACACTATCTGCCCCTCAAATATCTAATTGCAGATGACATAATGCAGACCAACTAACCACTAGTTAAATATGTCCTTATTATTGTTTTATATTACTACAAACATCACAGGATTTTATTTTAATATACTGCTACTATAAAAGCTGTATAGTAAAAGTAAAAAAATAAATAAATAAATAAATAACACATTCTCAAAACGAAGTATGCTTGACTATACCAAACTTATAATAAGACTAAACTGGACTATGGATGTTACATTATGAGCAGGGTGGCTTTATGAGGTTTAAATAGAGAACATTATCAATAGGTTTTTATTGTGATTGACCTCTAGGGCTTCTCTGCTTATGAACACCAAGTGCCCTTGGCAAATTTCCAAGCAAAGTCAGCGTTTGACTCAATATTTAATTGCACAGGGCTCCAATAAGTGGCCTGCTCCTAGGGGAGTGTTGTTCTCTTTAAGATAAAACATTCCAACATCATGTTCAATCAGTACTTCAACTGACTATAAGAAATATATTTAATTCAATTCAATTAAATTTTATTCGCTGCATGTTTAGTATAACAGATGATGTCCAAGTTAATATAGAGTCCAGTTCAATATTGGAGGCTCGGGAAATTCCTGTCCTGACTATTGAGCAACTGCAGTCACAAGTCTTCATGATAAGCAGAGGCCAGGCCCGTCTTCATGATAAACTGGAACCGTCTCCAGTCACCACAAGCATCCCAAGCAGATTCAGTTTTCAATGTTATTTATATAGCGCTTTTAACAATGGTCATTGTCTCAAAGCAGCTTCACAAAATAAAAAAGAAAATTTATGGAAGTGTGTATGAGTGAGAAAAAAATGTGTTTATATAATAATGAGATCGTGAGATGAGCAAACCGAGGGCGACGGTGGTAAGGAAAAACTCCCTGAGATGGCAATAGGAAGAAACCTTGAGAGGAACCAGACTCAACAGGGAACCCATCCTCATTTGGGTGATAAAGGATAACAAAAATATAACAGATATAACAGATCAAATGGGGCATCCAAGCGCCGACATCTCCAACCGGAAGTGAGGCACCAGGATAAGTCAGACAGGTCCAGAGGGCAGAGGGGGTCTGGATCAGAGAGAGAGGGAGAGGGAAAGAGAAGAGAATAGAAGAGATAGTCCTCTGCTACATTAATGCACTTCTCCCAGCTTTTCGCCTATTTCTTGGACACCATCTAGGTAGAAAGGTTTCTCCAGAGCCACAATCAAACTGTCTGCCTAACATCTGAAACTCTGGCCTCCCAGGAACTATTTTATTTACCCAGACATGTGGAAATGGCTTGGCGTGAGATCAGGACTCCCATCAAAGTTTATGTAATGTGCAAGTGGTGCTGGCGAATGATGCAGGCACAGTTCTCACAGACATATCTATCTCTTCCGCAACAAGTTATTTTATCGATTTTCAAGGATCAGGTGTTCCACTTGGTGAATGTTCACAAGAATGACTGGAGTGGGCTCCACTGACTGAAGAGTCTCATCACCGTTTTTATGTCTTCATTTATAAGAATTCATAAGTTCCAGTTTGACTTGAACGCCCCTCGTAGTTGAGGATTGAGGCTTTTTTTTACTGGTTAAAACTGCTAAGGATCCAAATCCACAACAGCACTTGTGCCCTGCTCAATCAATAATCACCCTAACTCCTTGTCAACCAGGGGGTCAACCCTCCAGCTGCATTGGGGCGTATTCAATCCAAGGGAAGAAGCGGCTCCAGGAAGCTGCATCTGGAGAGGCTATGCACCTTAATGACTTCTCAAGTTCCTGGTTCATTCGTTCTGTTTGGCTATTAGTTTGGGGGTGGAACCTGGACGAGAGGCTGGGAGTGGTAGAGGTGAGGCCACAAAAGGCCTTCCAGAATCAAGCAGAAGACTGTGGGCCAATGTCTGAAACAATATCAACTGGTAGTCCGTGAAGTCGGAAGACACGGTTGACCAGGAGTTCGGGTTAGAAGGGGTGACTATTGACTATTGAAGAATGAGGTGGTGGAAAGGAAGAGAACGGGGTGGATCATGGAACAGGAGTGCGCAGGAGGGCTGTGGTTTGGCGGGTCATGACAGAAACCCCAGTGAACCCAGTAGAAATCATTAAAAAATATGCTGTTAGATGCATTGTTCTATCCCCATTTATTTTAATTCACTTGAAAATGCGAAATCTTTCAAATCTTTCCTGTACTGACTTAATGGAAAACACAGAGCTAAATATAGGAAGAAGAGATTTATCACATAGAACCCTAGAGATCAGTTTAGACTTAAGAGTCAGAGCAATGGATAGCCATTCAACAATATGTGCCTTCAAATACTGCAGCTGGACTAGCTCTATAAAGGATTTAAATGATTTATTCCATTATGGAAAGAACTTTCAAACATATAAATCATATAGTAAATATGTAACCAACACATGGCTGATTCTGTTGGTAAAGCTTTGGCACATACAATATTTCTCATTCTCAACTGTTTGCTGTTTCTAAAAAGGTCAACCAATTTTTATAAATTAAATCCATTGCTTTCATTAACTCACTCTTTCTTTAAAAAATACAAAAACTATAAGTTGTGTAGTAACAGAAACAGCACTTTCCTCTCAGACTGTAAAATATACTGCATCTGAGTGCTTTTGGAACAAGACCCTTAACCAGCCATTCCCTTTACACCAGTCAGTGCAGGTGACTCTGATGGAAACACAGTTGAGGTTTATGTGGATAATATCACTATATAGACCTCTAGTTATGGGAGTTCAGTTTCTTACAGTACCAGAAATATTTTTGCGAAAGTGTTTCACAATCCATAAAGGATCATGACATCCCAAGATTGATTTCCTTTGGGAATTCATATGCTCTAAAAACAATCTTATTTTGCCACAGCTACAGCTTTTCATCTTGTTGTCATAACAAAATTACTAACAAGTAGCACCGAGGTTTGGGCCTGGTGCTTGTTCCCAGAGCTCCAAGGCAAAAGTAATGGGAAATACCGTACAGCAGCCAACAGAGCAAAAGCAAAAAAAAAAAAAAAAACTACTAGCAAAAATTTTTTTTTTTAAATGAGTTTTTAGTGTTACAGCTTGGTGGATGGTAGCATATCCTAATATTGGCCTAATAACAGATGTTTCAGATGTGTGTCATATGTGTGTACAAGCAGACAGCTAGGATTCATTTGTTTTTGTTTGCTTGTGGGGCAGCACAGTAGCATAATGGACTAGCATCCTGTCTATGGTGTACTCCACATAGCCCCCTGAGTCCCCTGGGCTAGGCCCCAAGCATCCCACAACTGTACAGGAAAAGCTGTATGTATATACGTACAGTTAAACCTTGGATTGCGAGCATAATTCGTTCCCGGAAGCGTACTTAAAAGTGCTTGTATATCAAAACACTTGTATATCAAAGCATTAGAAATAATAGAAACTCCAATGATTCGTTCCACAACCCAAAAAATATTCATATAAAAATAATTAATACAAAATATAAAGTAAAAATAAAATTTTCCGTTAGTGTGTGTTTGTGCGCACTTGCGATGTGTATGTGAGTGTGTTCGTGCACGTGTGTAAAGCTAAAGTAAGACGAGAGGAGAGGAGGAGGGAGGGAGCTACTGTGTAGGACAACTACACACACAAACACACACACACACACACACTCTGACAGAAACACTGCTCTGTCGCGATTCTTTTCAAAGGTAAAGTGCAGGTTCATTTGTTATATTTTTGCTATACAGTACAGAGTGGAAACACATGCATGCACACACACACGCACACATGCAGGCGTGCACACACACACACACACACACACAGCCATAAAATGCAGGTGCAGCAGCTGCAGACCACACCATGATAAGCCTTTGCCCTGAAATCTGCCCCTGCAGAAACTGAGGCGGTGTTTAACTGTAGATAACCACCTGCACACACCAAAGACACGTGAGCATGAGACATTTTAGCTGCTCATCAACAACTAAAACATGCTAGCTTTATTCCTTCTACCTATAAGAGTAAAAAGGCGTGTAATTTAGCGAGGAAGCAATATTTGATGAAAAGGTAATTTCTCTGACTGATGTAAAAAATAATGAATGAGTAACACAAATTGCATCACATGACATACAGCTTTACCTTATTCTGGCTTTACTTTATTCTTTTCTGACATTGGCAAGAAAATGTTTACTGTTTTTACTGACTTGTTGAAATGTATTTTGGTCAGTGCCAATGCGCTGTACGGTTGGCTTCTCCCTTGTTGCACGCCATATGAATAACAGAAATGAATGTGTCTCAGGAGTTAAAGCTGCTACTATGAGAAATACAGAATACAGAGAGACTGTAGTTTACTCTCTCTGTCATCGTCTATATGGCTTTATTCTGTATACAGGGTCACGGGGGGGTTGGAGCCTATCCCAGGAGATTTAGGGCACACATTAGGGTGCCAATCCACCGCAGGGCAAGCACACATACTTACACGCTGCATGTTTTTGGACTGTGAAAGGAAACCTGAGTACCTGGAGGAAACACACCAAGTACGGGGAGAACATGCAATCTCCATGCACACAGAACCAGAACCTTGAGGTGCAAGGCAATAGTGGTAACCACTAAACCACCACGCCGCCAGACTGTAGTTCTCCTGTATAATTTGACCTGAAATATTAAGATTTACACAGATTCACAGAGCTCAATTTTATGAGTAACTCTAAAGAACAAGACTGATAACAAGTGTCAAAACAGAACATACCAGCGTCAAGGCAGCTTAGAGTTTAGCTTTAGAAGAAGAAAAAAAAAAAGAGTTTGGATTCTTTTTTCTTAGAGATATTTAAGCGCTTTTCTTAAACCCTGCAGATTTAACTAGACAAAGTATAATGTTTTGTTGAATACCTTCATGCTACTGATTATGTTGCCAGTCTCCTGTAAATAAATGCTTGAATAAAGGTGAAAAATGAAAGCCCACATATGCATCTCTGCATCACATAAAACAAACTGTCAAGCTTTCAGACACAATAGTTTCTGTGTGCAACAACGATCATGCATTAAAAAAGTTCTTTATATTTACATATTACAGTATTGTATAGAATCATCCTAAATGCTGAGTTTGTAAAAAATATACTACCGTTCAAAAGTTTGTGGTCACTTTCTAACTCCATGATGGTTCCTGATTTTTATTTCTTTCTACATTGTAAAGG
>JAOVVA010096099.1:0-12180 GCA_028565275.1 Leiocassis micropogon | reverse complement strand
AGAAAGACGTGCAACAAAGAGACTCAAGAGGCAAACTGAAAATAATGTAATTTAATTACACTTAATATGATTTTTTTTTGTTTGTCGTATTCTCGTAACATATGTAGAATTACATGTCTTCTCTGCTATCCTTTTTAGGCACAAAAGGCAGTCATGACTCCTGAGTTGCAATTTTTGGATGTAAGTCTCTTAAGTACTGGAATACTGTCCTGTTTCATTCAAGCAAATGAAGGGTTAAACCTTTTACATATACTTTACAGTTACCCATGGAGATCTTGGAGATGATACTCTTGGAAGTAGTGCTACAGGATGGAGATGCTGCCTACATGAATCTTTCACTTACTTGCAGTTGCTTTAGTGCAATTGTAAACAGGACCCTGCTCAGACAGAAGGCACAGTATGCATGGCTTGACAGTAAGCATCTGTCCGTTAAAAAAAAAATAATAATAAAAATAAATAAATATATATATATATATTTATGTAATTTTGCTTATTGTATTTTTAAAGCTGTATCATGGCTAACAATCCTAGATTAGTTCTGCTTTGTGTGTGTGTTTTTGGCTACAGGTGTTGTAAACAGGGAAAATTGGAGTGAAGCATCAAGGGCTGAATTACGGGTGCCTTTTGAAATTAAAGAATGCAAAATGTGTAAAACGTTATTCAAGACCTGCTTCGGTTATTGCGGCAATGGGAAACGTGGTTGCCTCAGAGGATTTTATGATGCACAGAGGACCCAGACTGCTGTTTCACGTGCCATTATTAGATTGGGAGGGAGAATTAATGCTTTGCTGAAACTGTAAACAGTATCATCTTAATTAAATAAAAGTGAAATTCATTCATTTGTCATCATAATTCATTCATGTGTCATAAATGTTTGTATTTATAAACAATTCTGATGTTTAACAACCCTTTTCTATTTATTAATTTAATAACATAAGGATAGTGGTGAGAATATTCCACATTTATGTATTTTATTAACAATATTTTTTTTTTAAAAAAGCTGTAATTAAACTCGATTGGTTAACATTTTGATTTATAGTCACGGATTGCCAGAAATGGGATAAATAAACTGGGGCAGGATAAGTCTTGCTTGTAAATGTATGTAACCTTGGACCACAAACCAGTCATAAGCGTACATTTTTTAAAAACTTAATTGAGATTTTTACACATCTAAAAGCTGAATAAATAAGCAAAGGGTTCAGCGTTTGTATAAAATGTATAATTCATAAGTATTTCAACTGCATTTCCGGTTTATCGTGACAGCGACTTCAATCCATCTCACTAACCAATGAGAGGAGTTGTGGGAGGAACGTTGCGTCGACGTCATTAATTTACTTACAACCAATGAGAAACTATGAGGGATTCAGCCTCGCCTCAATCTGCAGGCTGCAGACAGGGGCTTCTCGGTCATGGATCAAGTTTGGCATTACTGCCGCCTGCTGGAGCAAATCGCAAACGCTGAAGAGTCAAGCTTTGATCATCCCAAGTTTTAAGATCTCCCAAACAAAAAGGCCAATTTTTTTTTTATTTAAACAAGATCTATTTTTTTCCTGTAAGGCTAATGTTTTCCTTGCGTTTTTAAGGTGGATTTTCCTCCCTCCAATGTTTTTATTTTTTATTTTTTCAGGGTCCAGGTTCGATTTCCGGCTAGGCTCAATTCCCGTCTCTGTGTGCAGTTTTCATGTTCTCCCCGTGCTTGGTGGGTTTCCTCTGGGTACTCCGGTTTCCTCCCACAGCAGGTTGGGCTAATTGGCGTTCCAAAATTGCCCGTAGTGTGTGAATGGGTGTGTGCGTGCCCTGAGATGGATTGGCACCCTGTCCAGGGTTTACCCTGCCTCCTGGGATAGGCTCCAGGTCCCCGCGACCCTGAATACAGGATAAAGCGGTATAGAAGATGAATGAGTGTGAGTATTAGTAGCAGTACTAGTACTAGCAGTAATAGTAGTGTTGGTCCCACCAAATTGATACCACGGTTAAGGCCAATTCATGCTTTCCCTTTACCTCAGGCCTTTTCTGCTGCCCATGGTGATAAACTGAGAGTGTAACATCTGCTACAGTATGTACTGTACAATACCAGTCAAAAGTTCAGACACAACTTTTAATTCAATGTTTTGTGTTTAGTGGTTTATTTTTCTAAATCCTAAAACAATTCTGGAGATTTAAAAACTATGAAATTATAGGTGAGTTAAACAACAACAGCAACGACAGTCAGTTGTTATTTTAGAACATGAAAGAAAGGTATTGTGTCAAGTGCATTTGCAAAACCCATCAAGCACCATGATGAAACTGGCTCTCATTTCAGGCAAGCAAGACCAAAACTTGCTTACAAAAGTAACCAGAAAAAGTAGAGTGACCAGCGTCAGAAATCACCAATTAACAATTAAATAGCACCTTTAGAGCTGATATGAAGGCTTTTCAGAGCATAAGTAGCAGACACGTCTTAATATCAACTGTTCAATGGAGATTTCTGCATTTTTGGACACTTTTAGCATTGTTTTACCATGTAGTGAAAAGATGTTTCCAAACTTGTGACTGGTAGTGTAGGTTGTGAATAAAGTGCATAAAAATACGCTTTAGCTCTTTTTATCTTAGCACACAGAGGCTTTGGGTGTGTAACATCCTCCACTACCCCAAAATTTTACCTGGAAAAAAAATACTGTATATGTAGCCCAGAATGGTTATGTACTGCTAAAAAGAGACAGAAAAAAAGTATTGACGCTATGTAAAATTTTGTACTGAGTAACGATTGGAAACTACTGTGACATTGGCTGATAATACTGTGCATGTATCTTAAAGAGGGCTATCAAAAATAAGGGGCATGCGCTTAAAAATTACATGAAAGATGATCATTCAGATGATAGTGGGTGACGAGTGACTGAGGATGAAGTGAATGACTCGTGCGTGGTGTTAAGGGAGCTAGGCATAAGAGCACATGTGTGGATAGGCTAATGCTCGCATGCTAAAGTCATTTTTTTTTCAGCCATTAGGTTGAAGTAGCATTTGTTGTTCATTTAGCTGTTAAAATGCAGTAACGTAGGAGTTAACGTAGAGTTAAAAGCAAGTTCATAAAATAGATAGTTAAAATGCATAGTTCATCTTGGGCTATGATTGTGATTAAAATGATTCAAGTAATGATTAAAAAGAGCACATGAGATTAACACAGGTATCAATGCTGTAGAAATGTGAATGAGTGAATATTGAATTGCCATCCTCATGATTTGGATATAGCATTTGTGTATGACTTTCCTATATCTATTAAATCAGTATAATGTGATTCTTAACAGTTATTCGGTATACTTACCTCTGTGTCGTATAAGAGAGAGATCCCCAAATCTATTTAAATCATTGTTTAAGTCATTTTGTTTAGGTTTTATGTATTTAGAGCAGGAGCTCTGTGTCATAATGATGTGTCCAGCGTCATGTTCAGTATTTGTAGCTATTTGCACTAAGGGTGCTCAGATTGATCGGTCGCCGATCATAATCAGCCGATAATTGCTTTGGGAAGTTTGATCTGCAGTCTACGGAGCCCCTAAAGGGACATGGGTGGAAAAAAATAAACTTTGGAGAAAAAAAAAATTCCACCTTGGAAAAAAAAGCCAGGCAAAAAAAAATAATAATAATATGCAAGGCAAAAAAAAATGCTAGGCAAAAAATTAAAAAAAAATTCTAGGCAAAAAAATAGGCTAACATGATATGGATGAAAAAAAAAACAGGATTTTTTTTTTTCGAAAAGTTCGTGAGATTTCGCGAAAAAAATAATTTTGCCCCCTATTTTTTTTTTCCACTTAACAAATTTTTCCCCCTCCTCAATGTCTCTTTAGGGGCTCCGTCTCTATAGTGGTCGATGTAGAAAAGCCGATCAGATGATGATAAACTCGCGAGACAATTTTTTTGCACGCTGCTAAAATGGCTTCACCGGTTTGGCAATTCTATGTGTTGTGTGAAAAAGACGATACATTGGCAATTGGCAATCTGCAACCTGTGTAACAAGCCAATTCTACGAGGCGGGAAGCACCCAAAGCATTTTAACACCACGAACCTCATCAGACATTTGAAGGTTACGCTACGTTTACACTCAGTCAGTTAAATATGACCCAATTCCGATTTTTTGCTCATACAGTATGTGACACATATCTGATATGTTCAATGTCCATGTAAACAGAAAAAAAATGCATGCATTCCGATATTTCGAGATCAGTTTCAGGCCTCCTTCATATGTGGAAATAAATCAGTAAATTAATATGCTGCCTGACTTACTCAAAGGTAATTAAAATTTAAATCATTGTTTAAGTCATTTTGTTTAGGTTTTATGTATTTAGAGCAGGAGCTCTGTGTCATAATGATGTGTCCAGTGTCATGTTCAGTATTTGTAGTTATTTGTAGCAAAGGTAATTAAAATAGTGGTGCAGTTTACATTTACGTGTTCAAATTCTAGAATAGTATGAGAACCACTCCATTTTCAACTGTACACTTGTTCTTATGATCTTTTACCCATTATTAAAAGCTGTATGAATTATTTATTTTACTGGGTTAGGCAGTTTTTTGACAGTTTTTTTTTTTTTTTTTAAAGATTATAGTTTCTCTAACTCGGCTGCAGTAAGTGTGCAAGAGGGTAAGGGGCAAGGGTAAGATAGAGAACAAAATGATACGGTAACATGCAAGAAGCTAAGGGCTATAGAGAGCAAAAAGTGTATATATTTGGGTAGTGTACACACACCTGATTTTTTTTTTTTTGAGGATCTCTCTAAAACGTAGATAAGCATATAGGAGACCTCTGGAGGCCATTAGAGTAAAAATATAGTGAGGACCAACCTAAATGTTCACAATTTTACAAAGTGAGGACATTTAGGCCAGTCCTCACTATATTTTCACTCTAATGGCCTCCAGAGGTCTCCTATATGCTTATCTAAGTTTTAGAGAACTGCTATAAACTGATTCAAATGTAGAGAAGTTACAGAGCCACTAAAGGGACATGGGTGAGGGGAAAAATCTGTTAAATAGAATAAAAAGCAGGAAGAAGAAGACCTAATTTTTGGAGAAATTACAGTGGTGAAATGATGTTTGGTTTGCACATGGTTTGGTGTGTTTAGCTGGTGCCAGTATATCCTCAAAAATAGATTTGATGAGTATATTATTAGCTACAGACTTTGATTTTCAGAGACCTTTTTGTTGATTAATCATACAACTAAACCAGATGACATTTATTATCATCAACATATGTGGTTACAATTCTTCTTTTGATAATTAATTTGAACGATTGGAGGGTAGAATTTTAAATTGTTTACCTACTGCGTTTATAATTGTAGGATGGGATTTTAATGTCACTATGGATAACACAATTGCTAGATGGTCTCCTAGGAATATCCCCTCAGCTAATTCAAAATTAAAAATGTTCCTGGACAAATTCAGCCCTATTGATATTTGGCGGGAACATTTTACCTCAGACTCGTCAGTATTCTTGGAGTCATGAAGACTGTTTTCGTCAGTAAAGAATTGATTACTGATTATTATCTGAATAATTGACAGCGATATTTGTGTTAACATTATTAATACTCTTTTGACTGATCATGGCGTAATTTTATGTTTCTCTTTTCCATCATGCTCTCTCCAAAAGGCACCTCCATTTTTCAGAAGTAAAGGAGATGATTACTAAACTCATTAATACATAAAGCAAAATCTGAAAAATTATTTGGCATATATAATATGAAGTTGGAAAATTTTGCACAGATTTTGAAAAAAAGTTTCCTAGAGCACCAGTAGGGTGGTAGATAACAAGGATGTAGAGGTCAGTTGGAGAGGTTACCTTAACAGCATGAAATTGTAAAAACTGTAAAAATCGAGATATTTGGCTAGCTGTACTTTACACGGTGCTCCCTACTCCCTGCTCTGTTCTCTAGGAATGTCGGTAAGGAGTACTTCCTTCGACAAAACGCCACCATTTGGAACACCCTGCGAAGTCACGAGCACAGACGTCACCTTCTATGTGCGTTACCATGGTAACATAGGAATCTCGGATACCTGTCGCTGCTGCTGCTGTGAACATTCACACTACGGACATTACATATTTAATATTTATTAAAATTAAATCTGACTCCATTATAAAACATACTATTGAAATGTGTATAACTTATAAAAATATTGATTAATAATAATAATAATAATAATGATATTTATATTCAATTATTATATAACATTAAAGTTTTCTTACATTTTACTAGCCTATTTAATATTAAGGATTTCTTGATTGAATAAATTTTTTTTTTTGTCCTTTTAATATGATGTCCTCGATAATGATGATAATAAATATATAAATCCTTTTACGAGCTCCATTTTTTCACGCATCAGTGAGACGCAATGACTTATGGGAAATTTTTCATTACCTTTCCGGTGAAGTGAATACCTGTTGTTCACTCGTTCCCAACACCGTTCGCAGATCCCTTTGAACAGAACATTTTCGCTTCCTGCGGTTTGGATTCGCACCCTGTGAAGTGTACTTCTCAGAGCACTTGAGGCCGATCGGAACGCGCCCGCTGAGTCATACCGCTGGTATGATGTTTTAATTCATAAATTTATCAATGCCAACCATTTTTAATTATTTGTGCTCTCTCTCTCTCTCATACACACATTTTAATAAACATTTCTGTGTACATCAATATCATTGTCTGTTACCATGTACATGTTTGTTCTGTGAAGGTTAGCATATTTAAAATATGGGGGCATGAACTTGAAAAATGATCTAAGCTTTTAAATGTATTGCTTTTTAATGATGTTTTTTGTAATAATTTAAATTAATATAAGGTTGTGATTTAACAATATTTTTAACTGTTTATTTAAAAATTTTCAAGATGATCTAGAAGCGAAAAACTGCAAATTCAGCACTTTAAGCGAATATATCCTTTTGAAGCATTATCAACTGCATCATCAAAGCTTTTAAAGTCTATTGAAGATGTAGGTACTCATACACTTGAACGCATTGTGGATGCAAACTGTGTCGCATCTCTCAAAAAATGCTACTCAGACAATGGTTGAGGAACTGTAAAGTATTTTGTTATTTTCAAAATCTTATGCCCTTTATGCTCATAAAGAAGTGTTTGTGCAGTTATTCGGTTGCTTGAAACCTTGTTAAATCAAGACAGCTTTTTAAATAACATTTGGAACTATCTTTGTGCCTCAGAGATTTGATTTCCAAAAGTTTCATAACTCTTGAAGTATTAAATCACTCCATTTAAACATTTCCTTTTAAGTACTCTGACTGGGTCAGCAGACCAAAGACAATTCTAAAAACAGGTCTTAACAGAGGATCAATCGTATGAAATGGACACGAAAATTGGACTTCATTGCGCTTGCTTCCTCTCATGATTGTGGATTGTATCCTAGAACATGAGCCTTCATGGGATATACTAACAGATCTAAAAGAAATTCTTGAGATTGTTTTGTCAAACAGTCTCTCTGACAAAACTCTGTGTTACATGTCATTTAAATTGGCTTACCACAGCTTACTTTTTACTTCCACTTTTTCAGACTTTACCTTAAAGCCTACCTAAGCATCACCTTATCGAACACTACCCAGAACTAACAAAATATTTTGGACATTTGGTGTCTTTGTAGACTATGCGATTTGAGTCTAAGCACTCTTCCTTTAAAAAGGATGTGTGTGATGTGCACAACATGAAAAATGTCTCACTTATTTCACGAAACATCAGCAGATGATTGCATACCATTTGGTTGCACAAAGCTTTTTAAATATGCTCGATATGCTAAAAACATGATCATTTTTGCAGGACACTGCAATGGACAGCCTGAATTCTTCTGGATAGAAAGCATGTTGATCTACTCCGCCAAAGTGTCATTTATATCGAAAAAGGTCTCTGCCTGATAAATAGAACATTTGAGATCTAAGAAAAACTTGTTGATAGCCACTATGCTGACATGGTTCTTTTTGATTCTGGTGATTTAAATGGGTATCAACCATTGATTCTATACAGTATTGGAGTGAAGGTGTTTGTGACCCTGAAGACCTATTTGCAGCATTGAATGTGTTTCTAATGGTATGTATAACCATAATTAATTAATAAATTTATTGTCTGAATTAAATAATCAAAACTGACTTCTTACTTATTTATAGCCATTACTACTGCGAGTCATCATTTCTTTCATTTAAGCCCAGTGAGTCCAGCTTCCTGAAGTGCCTGAATCAGTAGACTCTCTCATTAGTATTTTTCAAGAGAACCTGCAACTCCAAGGACAATTTTTTCCTGCAGTTTAAGGACCCTGTTTTTGGGAATGCACTTTGCAACTAGTCTAAAATCTCAGAAATGTTCAGAGAAGTCTTGCATATTCAGTGGTGTAAGTCATCAGTTCATGAAACCAGTAGCCTTCCATCCAGTGTTTCATCACTTGATACTGCTAGTCTTGACTCCTCTGAAGAATTGTTGCACAGCCTCACAGTCTCTGTGCAAAACTATTTACACACTGCCTCAGAATGGCCCCTGCCATTCCCCATACCGACTCTTCCGTTTGATGTCGATCTAAAGCTAAGACGAGGAAATGAGACGTATGAAAAAACAAAAATAGGCGTTGATGTGACTAAAGACATAAAAATTGAGATTCTTGACAAAATTGTGCAGGCGGCTTCTGACCTAAAGGAATACCTTGACAATCATGAAATTGAATCCATTGCATCCCTGCCTTAAAGAATCTGGCAGAGGAAAGGGTTTTGAAGGATGGTTGATCAGCATAAATAACAAGCTAAACAATTACAGGGCAAAGTTGCGAGAGGCAGGTTGCAATGAAGTTTCTGTTAACAAGAAGCGCAAAGATAACGCAAGTGGTCTAAAGAGTTTCACTCTGAAGAAGGCAAAGCATGGAAAAGTCAATCATGTCCAGGAGCATCCCGACGTGAGATAAGATCATTGTATGTAATGCGTACTCGGTATTGATTAAAGAAAGTTTGATTACTGTTCATACAGTATGATTGAATTGTTTGTTATAAACAGATCTGTGAGGACATTTTCCGCACCACCAACAAAGACTATATTGGAGTCTTTATGGTAGCCATTGACAAGTAATGTACACACCAAAGATTCTGAAAATATACAGAGCCAGAAAAGCAGCTATTGGACATGAAATGGAAAAGCTTCTGGAAAGACTTGATGAAAGGGCAAGTAAAGTTTCAGTAGGTAAATGTTTTTTTTACAGGTTGATCTATGTTAGATTGGCTGATGATACAGTAGCTCCCTTTTCATACTTCAACTATTTTGATGTTTTTAAAAAACGAGAGGAATTGTTAATCACAGCAGGATGGCTGTTTCAAGGGGCCTGCCTGTGTTTCTTCAAATGAACCCAACCAAGCTGTTCAAGAAATGTAAAGTATGTATCAAAGACTTTAAATGGTTTGAAGCAGGGATCTTGAAGGTTCTTGTAATCATCAAGACCTTGATTAGCTGGTTAAACTGTTTAAGTTAAAGCTAACTTTACAGCACTCTAGGAGAAGGACCGGACACCCCTAGCTTAAAGGGATCATGAAATGAGATGTTACAATTTACCTTGATCTTTACATAAAAGAGGTCATTGTACTATAGACAGATCTTGTAAGTTTTAAAATTCAAAACTTTTCCATTAGTTTAAAAAGATTGATGGCCACTGCTTTACGCAGGTAGTCAGAGGAGAAGAAAATTGAGAAAGATGCAGGGAGAAACACAGACAAAACAACTTTGATCCCTCTGAGTATTACATGTGTGCAAGTCTAATTTTGGCATAGATTACAAGACATTGTCCAGTGCCAGTTTGTGGAAGAACACAGTATTGCACTTGGACAAACATCAAACTGCATTGAGTATTTATATATTTTCAAACACTTTTGATACCATTCACCATTCATGTGTCCTCGGAGCTTGGGCCTGGATGCACACAATGTGTGCTTTCCCTTAAAAAGAAAATGTTAAACTGGAACAGCGTTGTCAATGTTCTTATGTCACAAAGACCCAAGGTACAATTTAAATACTAAATCTGGGGAGTGATTGTTTAATCAATGTTTTCATTTAAATGTTTTGGATGGAAAATGTTTAGATTTGAATCTTTGACATTGAAGTTTAGTCTTGTTTTGAATGTTTATAGAAGCTGGTGCCTGAATTAAACTATGTCAAAGCATTTGAATCAAATTCAGACAGGTATTCCAGTGTTGTCTAAATGTAAGTATACATTTTTAGTTAACCTCTCTATAGTCACTGCATTTTTAGATAGAAATGTTAGAACTTGCATATGTGCCTACAAATGACAATATACTAATAAAGTTGGACCAGAAGTGTTTTATATTCCATTTAAGATGCTTATTGATTGTTGTATTTTATTTGTTATTTGCAGTGATTTGTCATCTGCAAACATTTACACACTTTTGTGTATTATGTACTTGTTTCTTGTTTTAAAAAAGCTTGTTTTTTGTTGCTTCGAACTGAAATAAACTGGAGAAGTAATGAGTTTATGTTTATTTGTAAATAGACTTAAAATAATAATAATAAAAAAGGATATGACAACTTGTAATACCTTATTGTGCAAATTGAAACATTTTCACCAAGTAAACAGAAGAAAAAAAAAAGATAATATTTGTTGTTTTGGTTGCTGTGACAAGTTGCCTTTTTTTTCTCGAATTTATTTTTTATAGTGTGTTATCACTCTGAAGTTTATTTCTTTTCTATAACAGCATGTCTTACAATTGTGCTTATATGACAATAATTTGCCAGCTGCTCAAATTTATTCACTAAATTGTATTACAATTTTTATGTTGTGGAATATTAGTTAGTAGGAAGTTTGTTTCTGTTAAATTTACACATAGCAGCAATTCCCCACTGAACCACCAGGAGGCACTACAGCACTGCAGTGTGCAGGAAACTTCATTTATACAGTATGCCCTGGATATTGGTTTGCTGAAGATTTTTACTGAATAAATTTACATACATTTTTGCAATTCCTGCAAATGCATTCTTAGCCAGTAAGTAATAAGAAATGAAATAGTTGTCTGTATATAGAAAAGTAGGACTGATTTTATACCTTTTCTGGTTGTCTGGTTTAAACAGCTTCACTTACGCTACACTAATTATGTCGACATACTTGTCCTACATGCAGTGTGTCATACATGACATACATCCTTAAAAACAGACTTCAATCTTATCTCCACGCCTTCAGCAAGATTTTGTGAAAGCAGGTGCCTTGCGAGACCCCGAGTGACCACATGGACCACATCAAATCAGTGTTTACAACGGCTGATTCAGGGGATTTCTTTTGAAGAATGTGACAACAAAGCCGTCATGGCAAGATTATAAGCAGGCACACAGAGGCAATATGTCTGAGCCTGAATGAAGTCAGTGGATGTTTGCTGTAGCAAACAGGATTATGGATCATTTATTGTGGCACAGATGTCTGTCAACATCATATAAGAGCGAGTAAGTGTGACACGAGGATTGAGATTGGGCTGCACATGTTGATAGAAATGTCCTGAAAGCAAATTTCAGAAATGAACAAAGCAACTGCCTGCACATTTTCAATTGGAAATAAATTGTTGATAGCTAACTAGCTAGCTTATCATGCTTATGATGTCTATAGCTAGGTGGATTAGTGCTTAGTGCCTTACTGTCGTCGCTTTTCAGTTAGTTAGCCATGTGATTAAAAAGAAATATACAATATATTTGCAGTTGAGTGGTAAAATCTCAATTCTGATCAGAAGGTATTCATCTATAACAGCAGTTCCGATTGTGTAATTATAGAAACATTATCAATTGTAACTTTCGCTTTATCACACTGCTACTTCATAACTATTCACAGTCCTATTTAGCTACTCATCATGTGCACTAATCTGCATTGACTTTCATCACCTCAGTCTTACACCACTTACTTTTTGCACTGCTGTATCTCAGTTGCACATCTCAATTTGCACTGTTCTGTTCACTGAATATTCATCCTCATTTGCCTATATTTTGCACATATTCATCTTATTATATTCCACATATACTGTAGTGACATGTGGAATATAATATACTGTATACTGTAGGGACTGTACACTGCATAGGTTTTTTTCTATCCTTGCTTCTGGATGTTTGAAATTTCCTTTAAGATCAATAAAGTATCTATCTATCTATCTATCTATCTATCTATCTATCTATCTATCTATCTATCTATCTATCTATC
>JAOVVA010096079.1:0-12182 GCA_028565275.1 Leiocassis micropogon | reverse complement strand
TGATGGTAACCTTAGCAAATGTTAGATAAATTAGCAAAGTTGCCACAGATTAAATTTATTCATTTGTATAAATTAATAAGAAATTTTAGAATGCCATGAAATGTGATTAATGAATAATCATGTGTCTCAATTTGTTTTGCAGTCTGCGATATTCAATTTCCAGAGCTTACTCACAGTCATCTTGTTGCTTATCTGCACCTGTGCCTACATAAGAGCTCTAGCACCAAGTCTGCTTGACAAGAACAAAACAGGGTATGTATCTGAAGTCTTTACTACAGAGTTATCTATCTTACAGCAATTACTTGGTGGTTGTTTAAGTGTGTGGAGGTAGGGTGAAGTGTGTATATTTTTCATGCGCCAACATTTTTCAAATCACTTTTTCACAGGTTTCTTGGGATATTCTGGAAATGTGCAAGAATAGGTATGTATTTTCTACAGGGAATTATGGATGATGATTAAAATTGTTATTCAACTAAGTATTATATTTTCTATTTTATGTCTTCTAATATGTTTAGGTGAAAGAAAAAGTCCTTATGTGGCCATTTGCTGTATCATCATGGCTTTCACCATTTTATTTTCGGAGTAGCTGCAGCCTGAATAAATGTTTGAATAGACGTCTCCACACCAACACATTTATAACTTCTCAATTTTTTTTTAGATTGCCTGTTCTGTTTACCACAGTATTTAATCTTGTCCTAAAATGCTTGTTTTCCCGCCTCTATGGCCTTTTTTTTTAAATCAATATTAACTAATGTGTGTTCTTGCTAATAAAAAATGTGTGGGATTTTATGAAGAAGATGCTTTGCAGTCATTCTGGTCCAAGTCAAGTCTTTAGTCTTTACGCTTGAGGCTTTAATTCAAGTCCGTACTTAACAGAATTTACATGAGGGTATATGGGGAATTTTAAGTGTGTAGAAATTATAACAAACAGTATTGATTACAGAAAAGTAAAGAAAACAATAGATCAACAATTTTGTGCATTTGTTGCATTTTTTTTAATACATTTTTATTTATTTCCTTTTTTCTACATAAAAGGAAAGGCTTTAAAGCCATGAGGCATAAAAAATATTTTGTTTGGATCTACACATTTTTCCACACATAAAGAAACATTAAGGTCCAACAAGACAATCCCTCTGTAGTTCTGACTTGTTTTTCTTTGCAATTTTTAAAGAAAACAACAAAGAAATGAACAAAAAACCCAATGAAAGACACAAGACCACATTGAGTTTCATTCATTAATTTCATTCTGTTTATTCTCCTCTGGTTTTTTTTTTTTTTTTGGGGGGGGGGCACCATTCTGTGTAAAGCCTAGAGAGAGTTGTGTGTAGAATTCTCAGATCATGAGCATTTTTTGAAATACCCTAACCAGCCCATCTAGTACCACTCGACCCCTCTCAGCATGTGGATACAACCTATATAAAGTTTTTATGGTACTGTAAATCAGGGACCCAGCTGAAGTACAACCATTCTTTACAGGATTTTTTTTTACTGTGCACAGGGTAGGCTTGGGAAAGTATGGGCTCTAGGGCCCTGCAGATCCTTAAAGAGTCTTAAAATTTCTGAAATTTTAGGAAGGTGTCATTAAATTTAATCTGCAGCAAAATTAATTAGCTTGTTTATTTTTCTTCAGGCTGTATGTTTTAGTTCATATGTATTTTGTCTCACAACAGTAATCCTTTTCACCATATCCAAAACTTTTCTTTGTTTGTAAAATTAATTAGGGGGTGTACACTCTGCTTTTTAACATATCACATCTTAACCTAAAAGAAGAACATGCTTATCCAGAGGCAATGGCGGAAAAAAACAAGAGCATGATGCTGCGAGCAAGCAGTACAGGCTCAGCTATGGGTACATCTAGATACTGTGAGTAGTGGTTGGAGGATGACACTGAGGCAGGCTAAAGAAATCCAGCAATTTTTATGAGGGACAAAGTAAACCTATGTACTAAGTACTATCATATGTTTCAAAGTACTATGCCTGTCAAGTCTGCTTATTTACTGCTACTTCTAGTTGGCTGTACATACTAGAAATGATTTGTCTACAGTACTATGTATATGTCCACTTTATCAAAGCTCTTAGGCCCTAGGATCATTGAACTCAATTAGTCAATAAAAGTCAACAATGCTGTATATTGTAATCTAATTTATCATTGTCTTCTGCCACTTTAATTATGTTTTTTCCCCTTTTAGAAGTATTAAAAGTAATTTCATTTATACCTTAGAATGTGCAGATAAGAGTGAGCTTTCTACACCAGGTAGCTTAATCTAGATCAATGCAAACATTCAGGAATCAGACTCTTGGCAGGACAGTTTTGGACCCTTGTGGGTCCAGTCCAGAACATGCCACTTTGCTGCCACACGAATATTCTGAAATGCAATAACAGTGGGCTATCTGTAGGCTGCACATAAAATACTGCACCGCCATCTATCATGTGATTAGCTACCATGACCATTTTCACTGCAGACATGCTCGACAAATGTACTATATTTGAAATTGCATTTGAGCATGAAATTAATATTGTGGGCAAGTGTTCTAAATTGTACTAAATGATCATTTAACATTAAGTCATACCTGATAAGTTTGCTGTAAATATTACTATACTGTTAATCTGTCAGTGCACTATCCTTACAAAATAGTGAATGTTTTGATCTGGGTCATGTGACTGCAAGATCTCTATAGTAATGTTACATGCATGAACCGTGCAAACAAGCACTGTGATGTTGCTGTATATTCTTTTTTTTTTTCATAATGTTTGTGTTACAACATTGTGTCCCCCCCTATGTTTGAGGATTTCACCCTTGTATATGGTAATGGATTATAATATCAGCCACTATGAATGTTACAATACTCTCACACCTTGGAAAACTTGTCAGTAAAATTGGCCGATGGTGTTGACTCTTTTTTTTTTTTTTGTGGGTTAATACTACTGTGCACATACTTTGCAATAAAATACGGTAATAAATCATACAGTTGCACTGTGTATCACTGGAACAAACTCTAATTTGGTTTACAGTACTGTACGTTGACAACATTTCAAGTTATAAACCTGGAATGTCCTTTGGGATGAATGAAGTATCTATCTATCCATCATTCTAAAAATATTTAATTATAGCTTCTCTTTTGAAAGGTAATTACCATAAGCACCATACAGTGTTAGTGTTTTGCATTTAGGCCAAAAAGTACAATTTTGGTTTCATCTAATCAGAGCACCTCCCTCCACATATTTGCTGTGTTCCTTGGCTTGTCGCAAACTGCAAACAGGACTTCTTTCTTTCAACAATGGCTTTCTTCTTGCCACTCTTCCATGAAGGCCAGATTAGTGGAGTGCACGACTAATAGTTGTCCCACCTGAGCTGTGGATCTCTGCAGCTCCTCCAGAGTTACCGTGGGCCTCCTGGCTGCTTCTCTGATTAATACTTTTTTGCCTGGCTTGTCAGTTGAGGTGGACGGCCATGGTAGGTTAGCAGTTGTGCCTTACTCTTTCCATCATTTTTCAGATGATGGATTGAACAGTGCTCTGTGAGACATTTAAGCCTTGGGATGTTTTTTTAAATAACCCAACCCTGCTTTTAGGGTTTGTTTTTCAGAACAGCTGTATTTATACTGAGATTATATTACACACGGGTGGACTCTATTTAATAATTAGGTGACTTCTAAAGGCAACTGGTTCCACTGGATCTTACGGGTTATGGGTATCAGAGTAAAAGGGGCTGAATACAGATGGACGCCACACTTAAAAAAAAAAACAATTCTTTGTAAAAAAATTTTTTAACCATTTATCATTTTCCTTACTTTTTACCATCATGTACCACTTTGTGTTAGTCTATCACATAATAAAATACATTTCCCTTTGTGGTTGTAACATGACAAAATGTGCAAAAGTTCAAAGGGTATAATACTTTTGCAAGTACTCCCGTTTATACCATTCCTTATTGTGGTTTAAAAGTGTTAATTAGCTAAATTCTCTTACAAACCAGGGAATTAAAGTGAGGTAGCAGTGATATGACAGTATATCAGTTTGATAAGTTAAATAAGCTGTTTTGTGAACTGCACCTTTTTTATGCTGTCCATTGTTATATGCATGTAGAAAAGAAGAAAAAGAGTTCATGACATAAGATAAAGTCTGTGGTGGTTAGTAAGTTCTTTGACACAAGATTTAAACCATTTTTAGGTGTTGCAAGAGCCTTGTAGTAGCCTTGCCCATGTCTTCTTTCTCTCTTCTTTACCAAGTGTACAGATGAGAGGCATGACAAGTATATACAGATCATACAGCTATTTAAGCTTCAACAGATCAACATGAAATTAAATCAGTCAGGAGCCGTCAATGCTGTGTGATAGCTAAGCGGCACGTCCAATCCCACCACAGGCCCTACCACACTGAGCCATGTGGCAATGTAGTTTACTTTCCTGTAACAACACAAAGTATAAAATAGTATGACAAATAAACACTGTTAGTAACCAGCTGAGGCCGACATGTAGTTCACATATGGTACACTAGAAACATGTTAAAAAGCCTAGTTCAAATATGTTAATGTAATACCATACAGAATTGCTGCCATCTATAAACAGCAGTTTATTATTTCCCTAATTTTACCAGTGGTAAGAGGAAGCAAAAATATCACAGTTTGACAAATCACTAGAAACACCTGATAATATTAGTACCCTATAGTATTGATGTGGGGGGAAAAATAATAAAGCAGGAGGATGGTGACAGAGTAGGAACAAATTATCAACATCCACTACTTGATTGACTACTTGACATCTGACAATCACACCTTTGACATAATGTTGACAAGACAGAATTGTTTAGAATGTTATGAATGTGCTGCAAGTACATTACAATGCCCCTGCTCACAAAGCAAAGTCTGTAAATACATAGCTTGCCAAGGATGAAGACAATGAATGGCCTGTACAGAGCCCTGACCAGACGGATCACTTGGAGGATGAACTGAAACACCAACTACATGCTAGGACTCCTTGCCAAACATCAGTCTGACCTCACTAATTGCCTTATTGATGAATGTGCACAGATGCCCACAGTCATGTTCCAAAATCCAATGGGAAAGACTTCCCAGAAGGGAGGAGGCTGTTAGAGCAGCAAATTAGGAATCTACTCCATATTAATGGTCATGGTTCTGGAATGGAATGTTCAACTAAAACATATGGGTCAGGTGTCCACATACTTTTGACCAAGCAATTAACTAATAATAATGACACAAAAAGAAACCCTGCCACATCAATAACCATGTCCCCAGTGGAGAATGTGAGTTCTATGGACTTGATATGTTCATAATGTGTACATGTATATTGTGTATATATGGAGTGATTGACTCTAATGGTGACTCCAAAGTCTAAATCTAGTTGAATTTAAAATCAGCATCTTGGTTTTGCACTTGGTGAGGATTGGAGCCAGAGTGCAAGGCTCCAAACTCCAAAACTTAATGATAACCTCCTTTATTTGCACTGACAGCTCTTTGGACTGCATATTGAAAGTTAACATGAACAGGTAACGAATGCAACTTTAACACACGGAATCAGTTCCAGATCTTGTGTTTTTTATTTAACCTTCATAATCTGTCATGGAAAGAATGAGGAAAAAGCTCACACCTATATATATATATATATATATATATATATCTATATCTATATATATATATATAATAATTCTAAGTTTCTAGAATTTTAGGGGGTAATTTCTAAATCACACGAGGTCCCTAGATACTAGTAATCTCATACAAATAGTGCCTTAGTCATTTTTCCTATTTCTCCTATGGCTGTATTTTCCTCCAAGACCTCAATATGTTTGGTGCAGTATGATTTAAAAAAAATTATAATTAGCTTTTTCCCCAAATATAAAGATGTACAGTACAGTAGTGAAATATTACCGTTTTTTGACAAGTGGCTTCATAAATTCTTCAGTGTGACATGGATGAAGCATAAAGAAGGGTTGGCCTAGTAAAGGGTGTTCCTGCACAAACACACGCACACAGACATACATACACACATAAGATTTTTAATAACATATGGTTATGTTCCATCTTATCTTATTCTTACCTAGAGCCAATGGTGTAGTGCAGGGTATACGCAGGTGTACAGCATATACCTACTTATTTTTCTGTCAGAACTGCCTAATCCCACTTCTCCATCCACCCTGTGATATACTAATACAATGGAGTTACTTAACTTAAACATGCGAGATCTTTTTGCGAGTGCATGTGCATCTAAAAATTTGGTTCCATGCACATTCAGTGCATGAGTTTGGAAGTGGGAACAGTGAACGACGTCTCCCCTCCTTTGCTTGGTCACTATAAATCCCAGCCCACTTCTTCTGACTGCTTGTTGGTTGGGAGATAATCACGACTTTCATTGGGCTGTCAATTCAGATCACTATGCCTTACACTTGCCTTTTAGAACAAACGACCTCATGATGCTACATTGATGCTATTAGCTAGCAGCAGCCCAGGTAACTGAAGTGCATGTCACTGTTTTTATTTTGTTGGACGGGCCTGTTAAAAAAAATTGGAAGGGGGAGTAAAGTATACCTACTTCACCAAGCACCACTATACCATATATGCATACGTACAAATCGTTTTGAACATTCAAATGAGTGTCTAGTGAATGAACATAAAACAAAATAGGAAAAAATATTTACCATTTCTTTCATCCCTTTTACATTTTTGTCATGATTAAACATGGCATTAAATTTTGAGCATTTTATGATGTCATTCCAGGCGAGAAAAAGTTTGAACAATTTGCTTAGCCCTTCCTCTGGCTTAATAGTGGTGCCCATTAGACATGCTTCGTGCATTTTGGTTTGTTAGAAAAAAGAGGTATCTTCAAAATAACGGTTTCAAATAGCTTCTGAGGACTCAATGTTCAGGATCTAAATTCCACAGGTAAGTTGAGCTTTATACATTTATCTTTATGAAATGTCAATATGACCTTGCCAACTAACTGTCTGTGAATCAGATTATGTGGTGTAACTGAGACAGTGTAATTGTAGTAACACAATTTTACTCAGCCATTTTCCCCAGAAGACTGGCCCACTGGGCAGTTATAATAATTTGGATGGTTCCCATCATACCAATTGCACCTGACATACCGACTATTTTGACATTAACTGTTTCATCTGATCATACACATTTCCCTGTATACAAAGTGTAAAACAATACACACAAATAAACAATAGACACCCACACAATGCACATAATACAATGGAAAAGGATCTAGTGATGACTGGCACCTGTTGAGTCAGTGTATCCCACGGTCCTTGTAGTAGTCTGTGTTTGTAGTGTGGGTGAATATTCCTGCAAACCTCATCAAGGGTCAAGGGCTTTCCATCTATGCCATGGAAGAGTTCAGAGCAAATGCAAGCATCAGACTGCAACAATTCTATGGCAAATCAGCTTATTTTAATAATCTCAAACCCATCCCCCCAAAAATATCTGTATAAAGTAAAATCATACCTAATGTAGATGCTCTGAAGTATAGAACAGGAACCTGATGACTCAGGGAGTATAAAACATGATATTCGTATTGCATTAAAACCTGGGACGCACCTATTGTATAAGCCCCAGCTGCCTCATCATCCATCTGGATAAAGGAAGAAAAATAGAAAAGAGCATTTTTATTGCTCTTGACATCCTAGACAAGATTTAATAGATGAATGCTATATTAACTAACCAGTCTATTAGATTCCTATTAGATGTATATTTCAATGCTTGTCATATTTTCAAAGAAAAGATAATATTGCAAAAAGTTAGAATATGGCAATTTAATTTTTAACAATTAAAGATAACTTTAACAATTATCAGGTATTAATTTATGGAGCACCAACACCACAAACATGAGAGAAAAAAACATTGTGTCCTCATGAGAGATGCAGTATGTGCAGTATGTATCATTGCTTCTTTTGCAGATTCAGGGTTAGTGTGTGTGTGGAGTTTCTGTCTTCCTGAATCTAGTTCAGCCTTTGAGGATTTTGTTTTTTAATGTCCTGAGAGTCCTTTGTGTGCTCTACCTTATAGGCCTAATTGGAGTCTCTCCCATTTTCACATAAGAACTCACAATCTCATTTATAGTGACCCAATTTACTCAGTTTGCCTGGGTGGCTTAATTCCAAACAGTCCACATTAGTGTCAGGTTTTGGAATCTTTGCTCTGACAGAAGTGGGATGACCCTGATTTTACTAGATGGATCTTTTTGTCTTTTTAGACCTTTATCTACTGTAAGCTTTCTAGTCTGTCTGTTTTAGCGAAGATTGATTGCAGATTACAGTTCTGTCTGATAAAAGGATTTTTGAAAATCCAATCGTGTTTAGTCTCTTGCATAGCACAGAATCTGTCCTACTAAGGGTTGCAAATTGCATACTTTTAGCAACAGACTTTGTTAGAAATTTGGGTCCTGCTAGACCTTAGAGCTGTTTTTGATACTGAGGATCATACTATTCTGCTGTAGTATCTCAAGCATTGTGCTGGTCTGTGTAGAACTGCAATGAAATGGACTGCCTCCTATCCTAAAAAAGGTGCAACATGGCACTGTTCTAAGCCCAAATTTTCATAATAAAGCCAACATTAGGCTTTTCTTTCCCCTACAACATGGTAAACATGACTGTTTGTCCATACTGTGAGACAGGCCCCTAGGGCTTAAAGGATGGATGCCTGAAAATGACATCAGTTCAACTCCAACAAATGGAAGATGCTATTTCGGCAGTGTTGCATCCACTAACCTTTTATGTTCAAAGTCATCAACGGGGTTCAATTCAAACCAGGATTTTTGATTGCACAGAACAACATAACACAGAGAAGAAAAACTACCTTTATTTCTATATACTGTATAACCCCCTGCTATACTAAGGCACTTACTGTATCCTTATGTTTCACTAATGCTTAGATACCATCAAGGTAGAAAGATTTCTCAGTACACCGGAACCATGATTGGTCTGCCTGCTTCATATCTGAAATGCTGGCCTCAGTACTATACAGAGGATGTGGCAGTAACACCCAGCTGAGTTCCTATAATGTGCAAGTGGTGTTCATGAAAGATTGTGTGTACAAATCCCACAGACATATGTGTCTCTTTCATAGTTGGTGATACTGTGAGCTATCCATCAATTTCAAGGATTGGGAATTCCACTCACTTAATTTTCACAGTAAGGACTGCAGTGGGCTCCAAACAACCTCGGCCAGGAATGTCATTCATAGAAGTACACCCTTCTTTAAAATATTTACACCATTCAAATCAAAATATACTAGGCTTGAAGTCTTCTGTAAATATCAAGTGGGTTAACGCCCTAATTAAAAGTCCCAGTTGGACTTGAACACCCCTCGAATATTATGGTAAAAGCTATTGTGAGAAAAGGGGTTATTTAACAAAAGGTTAATTAATCTAGTCTCAGCCACTTTATTTTATTCTACAGTATTAAGAATTTTACAACCAACTGTTATTTTCAATTCTGTGTTTTATTCTTTCAATGTTATTTTATTAGCCCATTCTCTGTGTTTTTATAAGCAATTATCTTGTCTACTGTATGTATCTTTATTTGATCTTATCCCTTTGGTCTGATCCTTTTTTTATTAATGTCATTGTATAGCACTTTAATTTGATTTGATTTATGCTATTGTGCAGCCCTTATAGTGTTTTAAATAGATAAGATCAGGAGAAGGTATAGGCTATAACCATCACTGCATCCCTTATGAGCAAGCCGAGGGCAACATTGGCAAGAAAAAACTCCCTGAGAAACCTCTTAAAGATACCTTGAGAGGAACCAGACTCAACAGCACTGAGAAAGAAGAACCATTGGCTCAGTTGTGATCACTTGACTCTCCGCATCAAAACAAGAAGCGCATGCGTGCCACATGATACTCGGTACTCAAGACTCGCTCATTTATCAAGTCAAAATTAGGTAAACATTTTTGCTCGTCTTGCAGATCGGTCGCAAACCGGGTTACTCGCAATCCGAGGTTCCACTGTGTATGTATATATATCTATATATATATATATATATATATAGAGAGAGAGAGAGTATACACATATGTAAGGGTAGATCAAGGAGAGGTAGTAGGTTGGATCTCTGAAATGTGAAATTAATAAATATTTCAAATAAATCAAAATATTGTGTTAAAGTGTATTTCTTGTTTGTAATGCCGGCCTGTTCCACTGGCTACTGCCGCAAGAATATTTGGGAAACACTGAATACCAGTAAAACCTGGAAGAGGAGGGGTAGTTTAGGCTTACTTTTGCTGCCACAGGATCTGAGACACTTGCAGTAATGGAAACAACATTCAACTTCTACCAGATTATTCTTCATATTCTGGTAGAAGTTATATATAACAATGTGGCCATCTATACAGCAGGTTAAGCTGTGTGAAAAATGGGTCATGCAACAAGAAGACATTGATTCCAAGCACATCAGCCCTCACAAATACTGCATGTCATATCATCTTTGGTGTGATAGTATATTTGTGCTTATGACAGTCTAATTCTGTTTCAAATCAATAGTTGGATGCCGTTGTCCAAAGTATGAATTAAAGACACCCTACCTTTTTAATACCCAAGTCAAATAACAACAAAAATGCTCAGATTTGTACCTCATCTGCTCCAGTCAGTGCATTCATCCCATCATCATCATCTTTGTTATTAAGCAAAGAATAGAATCTTCCAGACATTATGATAGTCTTTTTCAAGTATTTTTCCTCACAACCCTAAATAATAGAAAGAGTAGAATTATATTGTTTATAAAAATCAAACAGTATCTTACATTTAAAAGATTATTTAACCTAACAGGTCTGCTTTCAAATTATTATCTGAAAAAAAGTATTTTACCACACCTTAACCTCAGCCCAACTCCATCCGTCTCTGATGACATCAGACTGCTGTAGAAAATGCTTGCAGCAGAGTTGGAAAGCCTTCTCATCTAAGTGGTAGCTTAAAAAGTGTGATCCTTCACTTGACATCTGTAAGGGTTACAAACAGGCAACACAGCCCACATTAAATTGATGTAAAGATATTTTATAAATCATTTATAAATGACCAATCAAAAGCCTGATACGGCTCTGTGTTCCATATTTACACATTCATTTGCTGTCCTATCTGTTAAAAGGAAGTGATGCAATTACAATGGATCAAAGTAACGGGTAACTGTATTGCAATAAAAAAAAAATGGGCATGAATATTACTTAAAGGCAAATCTAAGCAGCAGCGAAACTCCCCAGAGGAGCAAGTTAACAGCTTTTGTAATGAAGGAAATGAAAACTTTCACTGTGGTGTGTGGCTACAGGCATCCTCAAGCTGTCATGGAGAATTTATTGGGAACTACAGAAGTTGCTTTTCACATTATTCTCCCCAATTCCATGATGAGATCTTCAATAATAATAATAATAATAATACAGTGGTACCTAGGCATGCAGATTTAATCAGTTCTTAAGGTGAGAATTTGTTTGCAAAGCGCATTTTCCCATATGAACCAATGTAAACGCAGGTATCCATTACAGCCACCTAAAGGTGGAAGGCGTAAGTAATGGAGGTGCCAGTGAGTCCCGATGCCACGTGTATGTACCGCTCTTTTAAATGTATAGTTTACATTGCAGGTAGTTGACATTAGGTTGTAAGCAATACAACGCATGTGAAAAAAAAATTATTGGTGTAAGGCTGAAACTGATTAAAATCTTACCCTATTGCACCGATATCATAATTATTACATTTCTTAGGACGCATAATCACTAATGAAGACACTGAACGCCTCTAATAATTTTATAAAGATAATGTCCGAGAATTACAACACAAAGTGTAGAGGCTGAATCTGTTTTTTTTTTTTAAACTTACAGCTTACTTATCTTTCATAATTCCAGCTTAACGTATAAATGTAGCAGAATATTCCTTATGTTCACTTCCTGGTGCAGACCGGAAAATTACCAAAATATCGATCTTATTTAAACAAAAGTAATGAAAATGTCTTATTAAGATGGAATTCGGTTTAAAGAAAGTGATACCATATAATCAAGCGTTCGTTCGGTCGTCTTCTTTATTGACAGTTCACAAACAACAAACTGGTGCACTACCGCCACCAACTGGTACGGAGAGTGTATGAGGTACGGTGGTGTGGTGTAGTTAAGTTAAGCCTTTATTTGTCACATATACATTACAGCACAGTGAAATTCCTTCTTCGCATATCCCAGCGTAAC